>JAKWBJ010000114.1:315000-408248 GCA_023159175.1 Wohlfahrtia magnifica
TACATATACATATACATATACATATACATATACATATACATATACATATACATATACATATACATATACATATACATATACATATACATATACATATACATATACATATACATATACATATACATATACATATACATATACATATACATATACATATACATATACATATACATATACATATACATATACATATACATATACATATACATATACATATACATATACATATACATATACATATACATATACATATACATATACATATACATATACATATACATATACATATACATATACATATACATATACATATACATATACATATACATATACATATACATATACATATACATATACATATACATATACATATACATATACATATACATATACATATACTATCATATCATATCATAACATAGAATAGCTCATTTGAATTATAAACTGATTTATTAATTTATAACGATAATTTACTTCTTTTAATAAGAAGCAGAAACAAAGAAAAAAAATTTGTATCAGCAAACATTTATGTCAAAACAATATCGTTCAATAACAGAAACGATGGTTCAATAACAGAAACTATCATCTCAACATTAGAGAAATAATTAGAGAAAATTTGAACGTTTTTAAAATCGTATGAATCTATCAAATTTTGTCCTAGCCAACAATATTTCGCAATATTCTGCAAAAATGTCTAACAGTAATTAGCAATTAGAAAAAAGGAATTGATAATGATTAGTGGTTATAATAAACATGAATCAGTGACATCAATCGCAAACAAATGTCGAATTCAACTCAGTATTATTATTTGCTGTATTATAAGCCGTTTTCGTTCATCAGGCTCATTGACAACCATACAAACTGAAAACCATCAAACGAAACGACCAGACGATACTCCGTTTAATAAAAAAGTATGTCTTTATATCAGAAAGGTCTATTACACATCAATTAAAATTCAATATTTTGATTAGATGATTCCAAACACGATCTGTAGACGGTAGATTAGTACAATGCAGAAATGCAAAAAATCAGATTGGCCCAAAAGCAGTTTGGTCAGAATTGAATTTTTGAGAAGCAAGTTAAATTGGGTATACTTATAATGTAAGACCGTACTCTTCCCGGATGAATCTAAGTTTAATGTGCGACGTTCATATGGATTTAGTCTGTTGAGCAGAATAAAAACAACAACGTCTTAATCTTCGGTATACCAAAGACACAGTAAAATATAAAGAAGTAAGTGAAGGGGAGAAGTAATATGGGAACGCAATTTTGGCCATGGAAACGGGCCAATGCACAAAATAATATTACCGATTCGTCTACAAGTATAACCAGGAATAACAGATCACTCTATAAGATCGTAGGATAAGTAAGAAAAAAGAACAAAATTTTGATAAAACTCGATTTTTTTATTTAACATAGTTGCAAAAGCAATGCTTTATCAAAACTTGAAATTGTGAATTGTGAATTTATTGAAGACATGCTTATGTTTTGCCGCATTCAAAAAACTGTGTTCAACGTACACAATGATTTTTTCTAAGTTAAAAAGGAATTTTGTTTGTTTTTTTTTTTTGTACTTTTTAGTTGATTAACTTTATATATAAAGAAAATAGTTTAAAATCCGAAAATGTTTGCTTTTGTTATTGAGAAATTTTGTATTAACCAGAAGTTCGTGCATATGTTTTGTCACACACTGCATATTTAAAATAACAATTGGGGTATTCACAAAGTGGGCTTAAAAACTTTGTTGCTATTTTTTAAACAAAAAGTGTTTTAAAATCATATAACTTCTATGCTATGTTCTTTGTGCTGTCGTATTTTAAAAATAAATATAACAAATAATTTGTATTAATAAATATATTTTTGGGTTATCTCTGGATAACGTATTGCTATTAGCAATACGCACTAGCATTGTTCACAACAGTATTATTTTTTCATGCTGTTATTATAGACATACGATTTTATGATACTTTGTGATTCCCCCAAACATATTTAAAAAACAATACTCGGTACCTTACACATATGTATGTGAATATATATGTATGGTGTATTACCTTAAATGCTTGATGTAAAGCCACATCCGTGATCCAATAATTGCCATGAACATCAATTGTCATTCCATGTGGCATATAAAATAAACCCTCACCCCAACTAGACTTTATCGAACCAGCTTTTGAATCCAGCACAAATATAGTCTTATCTTGAATTGGTCCATACTCATTCAAAAAATACATGTTGCTACCATTGAATGAGCTATGTATTATAGTATAAAAGATAAATTCAAGAGTAAAATTAATATAATTAACAGCTGTTAACTTACTTAGCATCCCAATATCTGTCGGCGCGATGAAATATTACAGGATTACCTTGCGGATCAATTGAAACAGCTGTTATTTGACCAAAACTAGGGCTGTTCGCAGGCCAGTTTCCGACAAGAACAGGGGTTGGAACATGCGATGAAGATATGGATATTTTTTTGTCATCAATATTTAAAACTTTATTATTTAAAGTTTGTATTTCACTTCCCAAATCCGAGTTTTTCACCTGAAAAAAGTGTCTTCCCCAACTGTATCTTAATTAAAATAAGTATCTTAACTTACCACAAAATTCTCCTTTAATCGTTTTTTTATGAGTGCCCAGATATCGTTAAAAAATCCTTCATTAAATTTTAATGTTTCATCAGGAGATTCGACTTCATGATGTGATGGGAAATGTTTTGAGGCAACTGTTATGATTATCGCGCTCAAAACTCCCAGAAATAGAACAGCATTAAAAGCTTTCCTGCTCAAAAAACTTTATGTGAAATCAAGACCCGTAATTAGTAAATTGACATTTTTAATTTTGCACAATAAATCTTACATATAACTACTCATTGTCTTGTGCTCTTATTTTAAACTTAGTAATTATGTATACATTGCTCAACAATAATGTTTTCGAATATTTACTATCGACTTTGCCAACAATTTTTTGAATGAACGTAGCAAAAAGTTAAGAAAACCCTGAAAAATACCAAATAATTAACGACGCATGCGTTGACTAAAGTATTTTTATATTATTGAACACAGTGGTTCCTACATAACTTTTTAAAATTAATAACCTAAGAAAAATACGTATAATTAGAGCAGTTGGCTGTAAATTTTCATTTTGCCCAAATTTAATGAAAGACATTGTAATAATTGTAGGTCAAGAACAGACTTCCTACAACATCCATTAAAAAATTTTTTTTAACAAATATAAAATAAGACCTGAGCACAGAAAATATTCTGGCAACTATACAGTCGTAGAACGCTAATTTGCCTACATCGACCTGGCTCGTAATGCAGAGAACGATAAAATCTTGTGTAGCTTTCGTGTAGTCCACATCATCTTTCGGCACGTAAAGCCGAA
Source organism: Wohlfahrtia magnifica (assembly GCA_023159175.1). NCBI lineage: Eukaryota > Metazoa > Arthropoda > Insecta > Diptera > Sarcophagidae > Wohlfahrtia > Wohlfahrtia magnifica. Next base: position 318,385 of record JAKWBJ010000114.1, read on the forward strand.
CGGGATCGAAGGGTGGGTTGCCAAAGTGGCTCAGTCGAACGCCGATAAGCCTTGATGCTTTAAGGAAGCAGGCATTTGGCACGTTATCCGAGTAGACCGAAGAGGGTTGAAAGTAATACACCAGGATACTTAAGGAAGGCTGAAGCATCAAAGCTTGATGGGCATGCGTGCTAAGGACTTATTTATTCACAGACTTGGCAATGATAACATCAGTCTTGATCTCGTACAGGAGCTCTGAGCTTTTGGTGAGAAGGTCAGAGGACTTCAAAACAGGTCGTGTAAATTGCTTTACCGCACCAGGGTAAAGAACGCGGACGGTTATTGCAATAAATACCAAACTAACATTCTTTCCCATTAGAGTGTTCATTACTAGGAACCTAGGGGTGTTAGTGTGCGATTTGACACAAGTACAGGTGTTAAGAAGATAATGTAGGGCTTCGTATGTGGTATAGGGCAGCACTGACAGGAATGTTAGGGGTGAGTTCCTTCTAAATTTTTTAATTAGTAGCAATGTAGCTATGGCCAATAAAGGTAGCAGACCTACGTTTATCAACGCATTAGAATCGAAGGTACTAGATATTACGTTATGTGACGCATACACGTCGAATCTTCTAAGGGACTTGCATGCGTCGGACTATGTATTCCTATCCGATTATATGCAATTAGATTTCATTTGGTAAATATTGCTAGGGTCAATGATAATCAACTGTTCTCAGGAAAGGTGGACTGAGCCCCTTTCTGTGAGAACATGATAAGGGGAGTTGACTGGCTACCTGAAACTGTAGATAATATCAGTAAATTGGATCTGCTAGTAAGCCAACTTTAGTCAACTATTAAATCCTCTTTATATCTTAGCATGCGTCATAGTGACCCTTTGGCTAAACATAGGACTCCTTGGTGGAATATACTCTGCCACAAATGAGAATAACAGTAAGAAGGAAATCCGATAGGTCAAACGCTTTTAAAGCTTCCGTTTTGGTAATGCCAAACGTTGGATATTCCAAAAATCCTACAACCGAGAGTAACTTAAAAGGATAACATTAAGGATCGTTGAATTGGTAATATATGGTTATAATTAAAAATAAGCTTTTATATTCACTGTGCGCAAATATTTTTTATGATAATCAACAATTAATATCGATTTTTCAAGTTTTTTTTGACGTCAAAACATATAATATAAAAACAAAACAAAAATACTTCTTTTGAAAAAAATAATACGCCACACATATTAATAAAAACACTGCGCTATGGTAAACAAATTCATTATTAAATTTTTATTTCAACGAATTTTATACATACGTATGTATGTATCTATGTATGTGTACCGTCAAATATGATAAGAAAGACATTGTTTTCATTATTTATCTTAAGAAAGTTAATACTATAAAAATATGTACATATATTTCTAGATTTAAGAAAGCTTGATATCCCCAGTTCCATGCCATAATATTTTGAATTTTATTCAATATATACATTTAGCGTCAAAAATTATTTAACACTTCATTGTATACTTGTGTTATACATTTTTAAAATTTTTGAAAATATCAAAATTCGCACAGTATAAATAGTCGAATAGGCTATAAAAACTATAAAGAAATACGGTTAGTGACTAAAGTAAGTAAACAGCTACTCAATCTATATAACTCTTTTTGATAAAAGTTTATAAGTAATTCAAACAAAAAATGTTTGTTTGGTTTTGTAGAGTTAAAGGCATTTAACAGTATTAATAAGGAATTAACAATATTCTCGTATTTGTTTAATTTGTGCAAGTAAAACAATAAAATTTCCTAAATTAACATCACAGAAGTAAGTAAACACTGGGTAGCATATGATTTTTAACAGAAAAATTAGAAAAAAATGTATCAATTTACTATTTAATAGGGTAGACTCTATTTGTCGAATCCCCAAGTCTTGTATTACAGAGCTGGGAGTTTTTAACCATTCTTTCACTATAATATTTGTTTAGATCTGTTTTTCCTCTTACCTCTAGTTTTCGTATTTGGCAGCCTAGATGGTCTCAAAGGTGCTCTGTTGCCTTAAGATCAGGTGACTAAGAAGGAGTTTTCAGTTGTATATATATGGAGGAAATACTGTAACTCTATAGAAGATTTGCTAGCTTTGACTCGATTTGAAAAATACTTTGCAATAGATAATGATCTAACGATATTAGATTCATACGTAGTAAAGTCTACAATTGATCTAAAAGGGAGACCAGAATCGTCAAGAGTCTTACGGGTAGAATATTCACTCTGTACAGGGTTTTGTGGACAATCGGTTCTTTTAAGCCTTATAAAGCTTTAGGTAAGCATGAGATATTTCCGGCTCTTTAGCGAAAGACCTCTGACAAATAAACTAGGCAAGGTATCGCCTGCCTCGATGTAACTTGCGCAATGAGAACATAGGGACAAATAAAGTATATTCTACTTCATTATTTATTTTACAATTAAGCTTTATAAGACCTTTGCAGTTTAGTTTTTCCTAAAATTGGTTTGTTCTTAAAAAAATTGCCTACTAAAGTGTTCAAATATCATTACCTCGGCTATTCCTAATACTACTTTTATTTAAATTTTTCTAAATTTCTTCCAAAAATAGTATATAATTTTTTAATAAAATGAGTGCAAATTAAAAAAATTATGTCAAATTACGAGTATTTGTTTTTTCTTATAATGTGCATAATTTTTTATCAATTAATATTTTTATTGATGATTTATGATTTTGTTTCTGAAAATATACCTCATTTCCCTTCCCAGCAAAATCTTATTTATGTTAAAATTCAAATTTTCAAAGCATTGTTGATTTGCAATAATTCAAATTCTGAAAGAACATTATATCTACTGCATACAGATGTGACAGGATTTTCGACAACAATATTAATTACATTAATTTGGTCATTCCCCGGCGTTGTTTTTTAAAAAAAGGTCAATAAATTTTATATACTTTTTTAAGTTTATTTTAAATATGAACTTCCGATTCATGTCAATTTTTTTGAAGGTGAGTATATAAATTGTAAGAAGAAAAAGAAGAGTTTTGCAGATATTCGTCATTCCCCTGCCATCATTCCTCTGCCAAAAATATGTGCATGTGAATGACGACTAGCATGGGGATGATATTTAACGCAAGTTACTGACATATACATACATATGTATATTTTTTCAGAATCTCATGATGGCTAAAAATAAAATAAAAACCAAGGAACCATTGGCAAAGAAGCGAGAGATAGAAAAAAGGGATATGGTAAAATTAAAGACGATCTAGTAAAGTACGAAGAGCAAAAGGAAAGACTAAAGTATCTTAAGAAAAAAGAGAAGAAGTTAGTGAAGTTTATTACTATAATGACATCACGAGAGAAACGTGCCAGGAGAAAGTCCTGGAAAAAAATTCAAAAAATTACAGAGAAAATAAAAATAAAAACGTAGTTAAGTTTTTTCGAGAGATTATTCTTCCCCTGTTTCAGATAACGGAAATGAAAGCATTAATCCAAACCCGGAAACGGGGGCATCTCCTCAACAGGAAGATCTTTGCCTTGGAGAAGAAGTTCGTAAAGAAAAACTGTTGGCAACAAGAAACAGAAAAAGATATTCTGTGGCAATAAAGGAAAAAGATAACATCATTCGTAAATTGAGAAATAAAGGAGAAAGGTATAAGAAAAGATATAACAGATAGAAGGCTACAAATAAAGCAGATGTAGAACCACCAAATTCTAAGGTAAATAAAATGATTCATAGTCCGGAAGTTGCAAAAAATATGTTGTTCGGACAAGTTTTACGAGAGCAGTTAGTCAATAATTTCAAAAGTATGAAATCGGATCGAGAAAGGTGAAGGTTCAAAAAAGTAATTTCGGATAAAATAATTCAAAAATATACTATAGAATGCAAAATCAATGCTCTATATTCTTAAAATACAAGAGAACAAATACAAGATTACATGAATACTTCATCTTTGATCTATTCTCGAAAAGATAGATATGACTTTGTAAAAAACAGACTATCAGTGCAGTAGTTTGTTGAGCTTGATATCAGCAGCCGAATTTGACCGAAAAGGGAAAATGTTAATGCAGAAACCATTCTTAAATGACACCTTGAAGAACTTGCATAAATAAATTTTTGAAAGAATATCCAAATAGTATTTTATATTATGCAGCGTTTTGTGCATATTGTCCATTTTGGATCCAGCAAATGAGTGTTATCTACCGCGAAACATGCGAATACATACATCACGCCAACTTCGAATTCGTGGTTGAATCACTTTTCATTAACAACGTTCTCAATGAAATAAAACCAAGCGATGTTATTACATCTGTTTGTTGCAAGAAGGAAGTAAGATGCCTTTTAAGGATGTGTGATTTGTGTCAAGAGTATAAAGCTACTTCTAAGGATTTTGTAAGCACAGAACCTGCATACTGCTTCAAATAGAGATGTAATAAAGAAACATATTTTGATAAGCGAAGCAACCAAAATAAACTGTGACACAATATCTGAAACAAAAAAAAAAAAAACATTTTCGAAAAACAATTGCCTCTATTTCTTAATCATGAAGGTACAAACATGCATCAATTTCCTGGTACTTTAAAAGTATATCAAGTTTGTTGTAATCATCAGGCTAGTTGCTTAGAAATGAGAAGTTTAATTTGTTTCGGATATATATCGCTACTACAAAAGCTTGTAAATACGAGGATGTTTACAATTCAAGTGAAGATGGAAGCGAGATCATTCCAAAAGTACAGAGTCTAAAAGCTTGAACTTTGCTATTTAATTGAGGTAAAAATTCTGTTTTGACATTATTTAATAATTTCTATTTTTTTAATTATGTACATGTAATTTTTTTTTAACAGATATGCTGCCATTTGTCAGAGGATTCCAAAAGTGAAAATGTTCAAATTGCAAAGCTTCTAAAGCGCACATCAAATATCTTTGTTGTCGATAAAAGTGATATATCTCACATTTTGTTAAATCAAGTCCAACCGTTATTGTGTATGTATGTGGCGTTAAATACACGCAAAAATAAATGTTGGCAAATAATAATTGAGGGAATTAAGTCATTACACTGGGGGAACTTATTTTCACAATGTTTTATAATTACATACATTAGAAATTAAAGTGTACCTCCGATAATTGAGTAGCTATTATTTGAAGGATTAAACTTACCTATTTGAAAGACTAAATTCTACAAAAAATTTGAATGCCAAAAATAATGTCGAAATAAGCCCGAAATATCAGATTCAAGCATATATGTATGGATATTAGTGGTGTCTTTATTTTAAACAAAATCAAAATATATTTGTTGTTTTTTTTGTGATTTTTGAATGTCAAAAAATTAATGTAAATTATATAATTTAAATAAAATACACATAATCCTATTCTTACACTCTAGATAAATTCTAGAGGATATCGTGCAAAAAATGGCGTAAATTCAGGATTAGGTGTAAAATAAAAAAAACGTTTGCCTTTTATAATAAAATACACTACCGTGCAAAAAAAAAAAACATTCAAAGTCAGAATTAGGTGTAAACTAAATAAAACTATTGACAATGAAGAATCACTGCATTAACATTAACAACAAAAGTCAGCCGAACCGACAACACCACCTTCTTAAATGTGCCTTGGGTCTATTCATTATTTTTTTTAAAAAATACTAACAAAAAAATATTTTAATTTTATTCTTCCTCCTTATATTATTCAATATTATATAGGCAAGAGTGGGGTAAAGTTGGACAAGTTTTTGGGACGAAGTTTTTGGGCATATTTTTAGAAAAAAAAAAACCTTTTCAGCTGTTATTTATTATGTTATTAAGATTTTTATTTGCAATTTAAATTTTATTCGTGCTTTTATATTGCTCTTTGGGAACAAAGAAAAAGAATTAAAAAAAGCTTTAAGAGTGCTTCGTTTGTATATTTTATTTTATATATAGCGTTCCAAAAAATCCAAAAAAATATTCGCAGGTATTTTTTTGTTTGCGCAAGATTAATATATCGGCTGTACTATATTTTCTGTGTATTTTTTTGATGTTGCAATAACGGTACAACTTTAAAAGAATATACAGTTCAAAATTATTGTTTTAGAACACTTTACTCTTTGTGTAAACTATTGTATATTGAACTTGTATATTCCTTAGCGATAGTCGTTGCTGGTAACGGGACATTTTTGAAAACTGCGTATTTCTCAGCGACGGTCGCTGCTGATAACGAGACACTTTTGTAAACATTGTTACTATACCGCCAAATATCATTATTGTAAAAACCGTGATTTAATTGAAGTTTTATTTTGTTATGTCAGTATTGATCTAAGTGAAATGAGTTATTATAATTTGTTATTCAAGTGTTTAAAAGTTATATAACAATTAAGATTAAGATGCCAAAAATATCATAGAAATCGACTACGGAAGAAGCACCAAGCAGTCACCAAATTACTGGCGCAAAACTTCCGTCAAATAATCAGGTCTTGCAAGTCCAATTTTCCAATATTCAATTTGTAAAGCTTTTAGCAAAGCAAAGCAAAGCGCAAAATTAGCAACTGATTTTGTTCAAATATTTTGACATCAAGCACGAATACCGAATCGAAAACAGTATAAGTGCGTTGATAAATTATTAAACTTATATGAACAGTAGAAAAATATTCAAAAAACCGATCCTGATAAAAGTCAAATGCCCCAAACCAAGCTGCTGAAACATATTATGAAAATCTGGATAAGTTATTTGATATTTTCACCGTCGATGCGCTAGACAAAATTCGGATTGTGGAAGATACTCTGTTTCTATAAATGCAAAGACAAAAAAGACGACTTGGTTGCATGGCTAATGTCGATATGGCCAAGTTTTAGCAAAGAATTATTTAGAAGTGGCAATGAACTGTTTTATTAAAAATAAGTCCAGCTGAACGTGAACATTGAATAAAGTTTTGTTATGAACAACTGATTGAATCTCAAAATAGAGAAGACTATAAGGAATTACTTTAGTTGGTCTTAATTTTTCTTGGTGCAGCGCGTTATAATGTTCGGTCCAACTAGCCATGCATGATGAATGTCAAAAGCAATATATTCTTTAAAAATATTTCTGTTTCGCTACCAATTCTCATTTACGAAAAGTGAATCAAATGGATTATGCGATATTTGCATTTTTCTAGTTAAACTTTACATTAAAGTCTGGTTCAGATGTACCAATGCCATAGACGCACCGCTTCAAGATTTGACTTTTATTCGAGATACTATAAAGTATTCGGAAACTAACTCAGAAATCTCAGCAGTAATTCTTAATAAAATGAGCTATCATTTATGGTATATTTCTGAGGAAGTTTTGAAAAAAACCGTAAAATGGTTGAAGAACTTAAGTCAAAAAAACTAACAGTAAAATTAAAAATGGCCGAACAGACTTTAAAAAATATACCTTAAATGATTTTGTTTTAGATAAAACTAAGTATTTCTCCTGTCGGTTTAGTTTATCTATGGAATTTCTAGAGCTTGAGCCTTCAACTTGAATTGGGGGAAGGTTGGACATTCTAGAAGGACTTATTTGTTGTTAATGATACTGCTGAGAGGCGTTAAATTTATTCAAGACTTCAACAGAATTTTAAAAAACGATGGAGAGAAAGGGCAATTGTTGCTTCAGGTTGATGAAGCTTATGGACAGAAATAACCTTCGTATAAAAAATCTGATATAATATTAAGTCCATAATTTTATTAAATAAAGATTCAAAAAACAATTCTTTTTTCTAATTTTATTGTTGTTAAGTTAAGTTAAGAATATTATAATTGAAAAAAATATATCTGAACTCGAAATCTAAAAATTTCCTTCAGAATTTCCGTAAAAGAATTTATTTATTTATTTATTTCATATAAATCTACAAACTAAGTTTACACAGACTTCATTTCAAATTATTTACAAATTTTAAGAAAGAAATTATTGGATTATTCTTTTAAAATGATAAATATCAATATATGCGGTTCAGAAAAGTTATAATATTGATTTTAATTTTGTTCATAGATAGAGAAAAATCGATAAATTGATAAAGAGTATTGTAATCTAAGCAAATTCTTCTAAGTGGATCAGCATTGGTATGATTGGTTCGAAAGTATTTAATTACGAGGGGATGAAAGTAGCGTGTTGGACGTTGTGGTATATTAAAAGACATATTACTCAGAAGGAACTCAGAGCATACTTCACCATTAATAACATTCACTATAAAAGTAACATTTAGCATTGTTCTTCTACTTTTTAGAGTAGGTAACTTAATGAGAGCTAATCTGTGATGATAGGAAATAGTCCGATTCCAACTTAGGCTTCACAGGCAAAATAGAAGAAACTGTTTTTGAATAGATTCGATGCGACTAACATGAATGTTATTTATATACAGGATTGTTGTCGTTTTTCATAATTTCATATACTAGTATATTTCAATAATAATATTTAAAGATTTATAAGATTTATTATCAAAATCAAAACGTTTTAATATTTTTTCCACAAGTATATAAAAATTGATACAGTTATTTACAATTTTATTAATTTCTCTTTTGTTAAGTTTTGAATTTGATATTCACTGTCTAGCCAATACGCCTAAATACACCTCATCAAATTTCCAAAAATTATATGTGTCTATAAAATCCGTTAAATAAATTTCATCTTTTTTAAAATATCGTTTTTATAAAATTACTTATTGCAGATTTTAGAAGATTTCGATTTCGATTTGGTTGTGTATATCTGTTGACTCACTTTGAAATTAATATTGTCTATTTCAAGAATATTTTTGAAAAAAAGATAAAAATATTTGATTAAATTCGTTTAAATATTTAATAATTGTTTCTGCTACGTCAGTTTGATCAACATGGACATCAAACGAAAAGTAAACGCCTCATACAAATCTAGTGTTCAAAAAGCTACTGCTTCAAGCGATAGCCATCTGGTTTGTCTTGGATGCAGTAATTCTTTTTTATTTAATTTGTACCAAATTTTGAATGTATTAAATTAATCCAATTTTTGGACTATTTGATAAATGATTGTAAATGTCTTTTGCTAAAGTTTCAACTTCAGACGGTAATTGAAGGCAAGCATATTATCAACATAATGCAAGCGAGTGACAAATATACTATATTTCATAGTAAATAAATATGGTATGTATGTATCGTTTTTTGAAACTGTTGTGTTGAAACTGAATTTTTTTTACCAGTCATTAGGCAGCACCGTCAGCAGTAAATCCAACCAAAATGGACTTAGAGTTTACTTGTTTTTTGTTTTTTTTTGTAATATAGTTTAAAATGAACTTGTATAAACCTTTGGCTTCGTATTAGTCCACTTTTAATAGTCCAACCAAATAGGCACGTATTTTAAAATTTATACATACATATACGTACAATTAAACACAACCACTTGATTTTGGATAGATCGATTGATTCATCTACTCATAGGGAGTATTTATTATTTTCTAATAACTTACAAACAGTTAAGAACATTTTTAATAATGACATTTGTTATTACAGTAGTTTTGACTTACCTGCACAATTAACTTTTGCAGCTTTTGTGTAGCCTGTAAATTAAGTGCACCTTCCTGCATTATCGGGCAGATATGTATGTGAATATTTAAAGATGCTTCAAAAACCAGCAAATCCTTTGATATTCAATGATGAAAATTTGGTCAAGTTTGACTCGTAATTTTTTTTTAGATTTTCTTCGCGTTCAAACATGAATATGAAATTTACCTGTTAGTTGTTCTTATTTTAATGTATTGCGCATAGGAAAAGCAAAGTTCTAGTTTAGACGAGGAAACATTTGGAAGGGAAACATTTAGTTTGGTAGCAAATTACAAGTGTGGAAAGGAGAATCATTTATGTGAGTGAGAGTAAAGTTAAAAATAGAATGATGCACATACACAACATATTCAAAGCCAGCGCAACTTAAATAACTACAAGTAGGAGTTGCGTGAAGTGCCTTTCATATCCGTACTTACTCGCTGTGATACAGTTAACAAAAGTGTTTTATAGGTATTGACATTTTAATGAAGCAAATATGACTAAATACATATGTCAGCTATTTTCAAAACATTTTGAAAAGGTTTTAGTTAAAAAAATGTTGTGTATTTTGACCAGAAAAACAAGCTAGACGTTCTATTTAATTTTACGAGATGTTCTTTATTTAACAGTTAGAAATCAACTGAAACTATACTTTTAAAAATACATATTGTTACGTTTTTACCTTTTTAAAAACGTGTTTTTATGAATTCGTAGATTGTAGTTAAAATAAAATAAATGTTGTTTGGCGACGAATCACCTTGTCAGTAGATCCATGTTGAGCAGGACTATTCTACTCTGTGGTTGATTGTTGTACAACTTCCGCTAGGTTTTTTGTTGTAGTCGAAACCGTATGTTCAGGGGCTACGGCTGAAGAAGTAGCATTAAGAGGAGGACATTGTGTAGGTTCGCCTTCGGTGTTAACTCTGGTCGGAGGATTTAGGTCAAAAATATTCAGCCAAGAATTTGTAGAAACTGGCTTATCATAGCACATTCGCTTTTGCTTTACATGAGATTTCATGGATTTAAAATAAGGAAATTAAACGAGCTCTACCTCATAATTTACTTCTCCGATACGTTTCCTAATAATGCCGGGTGCCCAAAAATGTTTGTTTAATTTGTAGACACTGGCATATACTTTATTTCCTACTTTAAATTGTCGATCTCTTGCACCATGTTTCCGATTATACCGTCTTGCCATGGCTGTATTTATTTTATTAGACTTCTGTTCCGACTAGTGAGAAGATCCATATTTATTCTTATTTTCCTCCCCAAGAAAAGTTCCGATGGTGATTTATTCCCAACTGCGTTGCTGCCTGTGGCACGATAAATTTGCAAGAAGTCTCGAATGCCCTCATTAGTTGTACTATTTCTTTTAAGAGCGCGTTTAAAGGTATCTACGCAACGCTCCATTTGCCCATTAGATTGTGGATGAAACGGGGCAATGTGGATGTGTTAAATACTTCGTTCTCTACAAAAATTTGATAAATTTTGGGAACTATATTGCGTTCCGTTGTCACTCACCAATGTTTTCGGCCATCCAAAACGTGAAAAGAAATCGTACATACAATCGATTACCACTACTGATAACATATATTTCAGAAGGTTAAATTTCCGACCATTTGGAATATGAATACACAATTAAAAGGAACGTTTTGTGATCCACCGGTCACGCTGGATCCACCTGTATGCGTTGCATGGGTCTTTGATCAATGGGCTAGGGTTGGAACTTTGATTTTATAGGAGCTTTAGCTGTGGAGGCACATAGCATATATTTCTGAACTAAGTTTTCAATGTCTTCATCTATTTTTAGCCAATAAACATAGCTCCGAGCCAGTGCTTTTGTGCGGACAATGTCTTGATGACCCTTATGTAATTGATTAAGTAGGTGGTGACGCAAACTCTTTGGGATTACAATCCTATTTTCATATAAAAGGCATTGACCGACAACACATAAACCATTTCTACGACAATAAAATAGCATGTCCTCTTTGGACACTGTTTGCGGCCATGAGCCCTGAACGTACTGTATAATGCGTCGTAGAGTAGCGTCGTGGTAAGTGGCTGAACGTACCATGTTATAGGTGACAGGTAAAGCCTTAATGTTGTCGCGTACTATATATTTCACCTCCGCTTCAAGTGTTGCGCATGTTATTTTACGTCCTCTTCTAGCTCTTGTCTTGTCTTGTTATTATCTTGACAAAATGTCTGCGCAACCAAATAGCTGTGTGGACTCGTAACTTAGGATAAAGTCGTATGACATCAGGGTTAATGCCCAACGTTGCAATCGACAGTATGTGTTGGTATACCTTTCTTACTGCCGTATATAGCTAAGAGACGGCCATACAGCATTTTATGAAATTTTTTACGGCAACAACGACCGCCAAGCCTTCCTTTTCTATTTGTGAGTAGTTACTCTCGGCTGGCGTTAATGAACTAGAAACAGGGTACACAGCTTTTTCAGATTCCCAGATTTCGTCTGGGAACTCATGGCAAATGTAGACGCCAATACCTGAGTCGGATGCACCAGCAGCGACTTTACTTGGAAGACATTGATGGTGAGTTAACATCAGATCAGATGACAGAATACTTTTAAATTTTCGGAAAACTTCTTGATACGGCTTAGTTAATTCCCAATTATGGTCACGTTTTAAAGGTGTGTCTGAATTTTCCGTAATAATTTACTGCACCTATAAATGACCCCAATTCGGTTCGATTAGTAGAAGGGGGCATTCTCAAAATAATAGAAATTTTACCCGGGTCAGGTTTAATGTCGGTGCCATCAACTTTGTAGCCTAAGTAGATGCAGCTGATAGAAAATAAAACTACATTTATCAAAATTTACTGTAAGATTGCACCTTTCAAAACGCGACAACATTTTATAGACTATTTTTCTATTCTGTTCCATCAAGATATGGATGAGCCCATTGTACACCAGAAAAAATTGTATCGATCGCCTGCTGAAAGGCGCTGGGTGCTCTTTTGACTCAGTGCCCAAGAAGATTCAAGGTAAAGAATCCCCTGTGCGTATTTATAGTAAGCATCTCTTTTGTAGAATCGTCAACTTCGATTTGTATATATACATCTGTCAAATCGATTCTCGTGAATACCTTGCAGTTATTTAAGTTGACAAAAATATCATCTGGTAACGGCAGAGGATAAGTATGCGGTTCCATGCGTTCGTTTAATCCTGTTGAATAATCACCACAGATGCGCACCTTGCTATTTGCCTTCTTAACGACGACAATAAGTGCTGCCTATTTTGAGTAATTTATGCGTGTAATGATGTTAGCCCTTTCCAGGCGTTGAAGCTCATCATCTACCAACTGCATAGCAGCATACGGCACCGGACATTTTGGCCTAAACACAGGTGTGGCATTTGTCTTGACTGTAAGATGCAACTTGAATGCAGAGCAATGACCCTGTTGCTTAACGAATACCTTTGGAAAGTTGTTTTTAAATTGCTGGATTTCTGGAACGCTAATGTTGTATCAAATCGATTCGATCGGATAACTCCATACACCAAGTTGGTTCATCACATCGGTACCCGTAACATTTAAATGATCATGATAAGTTATGTAAAGCATTGAGGTAATTATTTTATCTTTAAATGTTATTTCTGCTTTACATTGCCCGATTACATTAAGCACATTTCCTGGTGCGTCTCTCGGTGTTTGTGAAGACTAGGTAAGCTGGTTTATTTTTGACCACACAGCTTTGGATATTATGGTTAGACTTTTAAAAATACATATATTACGTTATAAATTCCGCTTATGTACTTGTACATAAGTAAACGATGAAATAACTATATAAGAAAATTACGAGAAAGATAATTTGTAAAGTTCTTTTGTGTTAGGGTTACCACCTAGTCGCAACAAAAATAAAAACTGATAAAAAATTTTAATAGAATTAACATCATTAAAAATGGAAATCATAACAAACTCTCTAAGCTATGCTAAAGCTTTTATTTAGGATAATTATTTAAATACTTCAGTGTCCGGCCAAAGACATCTTTTTTAAGGCTTATATACAAAATTAGAGCAAACCGAATTTCTTGATAAATTCATTAAAAAACTTACATGTTTGATTTTTAGATAGCTTAGTTTTTAAAAATATATATTTACTTATAATAAGCCTTGCTATAAAAACAAGGAACAAATTTATTTCTCTTCTACTAACTAGGAAGTAATCGCTGGTTTACCATATTTTATCAAACATTTGTTTTATACAAAGAATTTAAGAACATTACACTTTCTATTTTTTTGGTTCCAACGCGTTCAGATGCTGCGCTACTCGCAGAAATAGGCAATATTTTCATAGCTAGTTTTGATAATTTGGGATATTTGATAGAATTGTTTCTCACCATAATGTTACATCGAAATCCTGTGTAATCCCTACCTTTCACAGGAGTAATGCTCGAGTTACCTCTTTCTGTTTCCAGTGTAGCGACTGACGTGCTTATTGGACTTTGAAAGAGAAATATAAAATTTGAAGTAGCTGGCTCTGGAGAAAATTAACAAATTTTGTGTTGAAGTATTTATTGACGGCACAGATACTGCTGACGTGTGTGTATCTTTAATAAGTGGTTGTATTGCTGGTGTTGACTGACATATGTGAGAAAATTCTGTCAAAACTTCAGTATAATTTTCGGTTAGTTTTTCAGTGCTAAATTTTCTTAAATTCTTTATTTCATTTGACTGAAAGATATTGCAGGAGGGTATAAAAACAATGCAGCTTTATGTAATATAGTTAAATTTGAACTCCATTTTTCCAAGTGTGACATTATATTAAACTTTACAGCCGCGATTTCAGCTTTTTCATTATTTTTAACAAGGCAAATCATTTCTATTTACTTCTATTTATACTGGCTTGAAGTGAAGGCCCGGATATGTTTGAAGGCACTGCGACATTGTGCCGAGAAATTGTCCCGACAGAGCCACAGCCTTGAATCGATTAGAATCAAGTCTCACGGGCAGAGTGTTAACGGTAAAATTCCACAGGAGAGGGGAAATCATCCCCCTGTGGAGTGCCCCTTTCAGCCACCCTATAGACGGTAGTTAACAATAACCCTGTTGATCAGGAGTCTCCCTTTGAATCTGATCACAGACCAATGAATATGCCCCATCTATATCCAGAAATGCCACTAGAGCAATCTCCCTGTGCTCGAGGGCATTTTCGGTATACCCAATAAGCGAGTGAAGCGCAGGCTCAACAGATTTACCCCAGTGCAGGCATGTTGTGAAGCAGATAATAGGTCAGGTTCTATCGTACTGCGAAGATGCCAGGGTAATGGATCTGAAGATCTTTGGACTTGTATGGGAGGTTTTACTCCCCTTCGGAATAAATACCTTCCTGCATACAGTCAAATACTCAGCAATATATGATTATGCTAAGCATGCTTTATAAATAACTATCAGCCAAGGAATCACCAAATCAAAATTATTCTGAAAATCGGCAGGAATAATGCAATCCGGGCCAGGGGATGTTGCGATGCTCTACCCAGTCCGTTCTCCTCTTGTTTTGAAATATCCTAATCCCAGGCGGTCTGACCGCAATCTCGAAATCAATATAGAGATGGTAAGAGAACTAGCATTAATTGGAGACCCTCCATTCTGTAACCAAATCTGAGTGCCTGGAACTGGCTAGCGTCACATCAAGTACTTTCTTTATTTTCGAAACCACAAAAGTAGGTTCCCTGCCAGTATTCATTATATCTAAACTACTCCAAAGGATAAAATCAAAAAGAGACTCACACCTAGCATTCGTGTCCGAGCTTCCCCAAGCAGTATGGTGTGCGTTGGAGTCAGCCCCGATAATAAGCGGCGTATTGCTTATTGCAACCGCATGTCAAGCCACGAACCTTGCCATTGGGAGGAAGTTCGCCATGGTCATAGGCCATATAGCTGGAGACGACAAACATAGTGTCAGCTCCGGTCTCCCATGCCGCCGCTACCGTATCAGATAGAATGAAGATACTCAGATTTTTGCATGTCACAATGAACGATCTGATATTACCTGACCCCGTAACATGTAGTCTACAGACCCTGTCACCAACTATCCAGGGTTCCTGAACCAGTGCCAGTTCCACTCCTTCCTCAACCATACGGAGGAGCAGCGCAGATGAAGCTGCTTTAAAATGGTGAAGATTAACCTGAGTTAACCTGAGTTAACTTCACCATTGTTGCCTCTGTGATGACTGTGACGTTGACGTCGTCTTGGTTATTTTTAGCCAGGTATACATCTTTCAAAGGAATTTTAGAAACCATAGTGTGTGATCAGAGCTCAACAAACAGAAAATGCTTCTCTTATTTTGGGATATCCTTGAAAGATCTTTTTTGAAATTAATGGACAAACAGTGTTTTGTATGTATGATTTTTCACATTTATTGAAGTCTTTGCGAAATGGGTTGATCTAAAAACAACAGATGGAAATGTCAGTTTTCAAGTAATTAAAGAACTGTACGAGATGGAGATAAATGTAAAAACTAAAATATTCCCGCGGCAACACATTTTTTCGCATTAAATTTGCAAAACAAGCTTTTGATAGAACAGTGTCCGCTGCCATTATGATGCCATGGGCGAAACTTCAATATTTAAGACAAGTTCAACAGAAGTAGCATCGTCAACTGTAAAGTTTATAAAAAAAATTGATAAAATTTTTGATTGTTTTAATAGCGGTTCGTCAATGGTTATAATTGTTACCGATGTACAGTTCAAATCAACAACGAGAGTTACAGATTTATACAAACATTCCTTGAATACTTAGAGGCAGTGGAGATTGTTGATGTAAAGAAACAAGCCTTCTTTTTAAGTGGGATAAAGGTCATCCTATACTTATTTCTTTTATTTTTAAAAGAAACTTTAAAAGATGGATGTGATGTCTACTTTATTATGACAAATGCTCTTAATCAGGACAAATTAGAGAACACATTTTCATTATTGCGATAAAAAGTAGGAAATAATAACAACCCTTCTGTAATATTATTAATATTTTCGTAAAATTTATGGTCTCCAAAATTTTTAGTCAAGCTTGTCCAGTAACTGTAAATCGAAATGATAAGGCAATGAAAATTATATGAATGTGTGGCAGCACCAAGTTTGTCAGCTAGTGAACGGAGTGGAACTGGCAACACTTTAGAACACAAAAGAAAAAGAAAACAAATATTAATTCCTCGCGTCGTCTTTGCTGCCACAACTGTAGACAATTCTTCTCGCAACTTAATTTGAATTCTTTTATACTTCCAAACATGAAAATAAAATAATAAAAATTTTAAATAGTTTAAGAGTATAATAACGCGTTTTATTTACCACGAACTATATTGGTGACCCCGTACTTTGAACAAATTACATCGAATACCAACTCGGTGAAAATTTCAGTAAAAAAAAATATTATTCGTGGAAACAGCTTCTTTAACGTTTCAACGCTACAATCAATTTTTTTCACAACGAACAAGATCAATCCTGCTTATGAATTCAAGCACATATAACTTGAGAAGTAAGCAAACTGTTTCAGTAGAAAAGACTTCATCCAGCAGTGATGAAATTAATATGTCTGAAATGGATAATATTATTGCACAAATGAGGGACCTTCAACGAGAAGTGAATTTACTACGGGAGCAACGAGAGCATCCAAATGAAACAGCAAAATCGAATCTTCAAAGGGTGTATATACCCAAATTCAATAAGCATAACCAACACCTTTGGTTTGCTCAGGTTGAAAGGTCGTTTGCCTTGTGTGACATTACATCAGATACAGACAAATTTGATTTTGTTTGCGTTCGTCTTGAAGACGATATCCTTTTATCTGTTGAGGATTTAATTACCAATCCGTCCGCAAACGACAAATTCAATGTACTCAGGGAAAGATTAATTTCAAAATTTGCTGAGTCACCTGAATCCAAATTGCGCCGTTTATTACAAGGTGGAGAAACCGTGTGAGAAACCGTATGAAACCGTCTGAAGTCTTGGCACATGAAATGACTAGCGTCTGGTAAGTGCAACGAAGTGATAATCCGTACACTTTTTATTGGACAGATGGCAGAATCGATTCGTCCACTTTTATATGGTACCAAGACGATTTAGACAAATTGGCAAAAACGGCAGATAAAATGTTAGAGATCATATCACACAGTACCTCAAGTAGTGAAACGCAACTTTCGGTAAGTGCTATTAACCATTCAATGGCTGATCTCATTAAATCAATGAATATTTTATCGGATAAGATTGATAAGATGAAAATACAATCAAGTCACAATAATTGTCGTAATCGTTCAAGATCTCGGAGTCGCTCACAATCGGGTCAAAATCCTTCTGAATCACAACTTTACTGGTACCATGTAAAATTTGGAAAGAATGCTAAGCGCTGTAGGCCAAATTGCCAACATTATAACAATAATTCGGAAAACTAATTGAGCTGTCGTCAATCAACTCAATTGGCGACAGCGACAGCAATAATGGAATAATTTCGGAAAATCGTTTGCACGTATATGATAACTCGACGAAATCTTACTTTTTAATTGACTCAGGATCGGTGGTCTCAGTTATACCCCCATCTTTAGTCAAGGCGAAACTTTTCCCCTCGAAAATTAAACTTTTGGCAGCCAATCAAAGTGAAATCACAACCTATGGTCACTCGGTTTTTAAACTAGACCTGGGGTTACGTCGTGAGTTTAAGTGGCTATTCATTATTGCTGACGTTCAATCACCCATAATTGGTGTTGACTTTTTAATTCATTATAATTTGTTAATTGATCTCAAGACCAAAAGACTAGTAGATGGTACAACCCAACTTGCTAGTAGTGGTAAAATTCGTAAAACGGAAGATTTTAATATCTCAACAATTTCTTCAAGCACACCATTTGCAGCTTTGCTCCAAGAGTACGTCAGCATTACGACAACAACCTTAACCCGAGCGCCCACGTAGATTATCTGGAGATAAATTAGCAGCCGCAAAAGGAGAAGTAGATTTTCTTTTGGAACAAGATATATGCCGTATAACTAAGAGTCTATAGGCTAGTCCTATTCACATTGTGGCTAAAAAACGGGTGGTTGGCGTGTATGTGGCGACTATCGAAAATTAAACGCTCAAACAGTTCCTGATCGCTATCCAATAGCTAATATCAACGATTTTGCTGAAAGACCATATGGTAAGTCCATTTTTACTACATTAGATCTAGTTAGAGCCTATTACCAAATTCCGATGGTCGAAGAGGATATTGAAAAAACAGCTCTTTGCACCCCGTTGGGTTTAATAGAATTTTTGTATATGCCGTTTGGACTACGAAACGCCACGCAAAAGTTCCAAAGGTTTATGGACTCAGTTCTAAGAGGTTTGAACTTCGTTTATTGACGATATTATCATAATGTCAAATTCAATCGAAGAGCATAACCACCATCTGCGATTAGTTTTTGATCGTCTTCGTCAGCATGGCTTAACAATCAATGTTAGGAAATGTCATTTTACCCAAAATGAGGTCGAATTCTTGGGTTACACTATCAATAACAGTGGTTGTCGACCTCCTAAAGATCGTGTTACCGCCATCGAAAATTACGCTAGACCCGAAACGATTTGCGAACTACGAAGATTTCTGGGTATCATTAACTACTATCGTCGGTACATCCCACATGCAGCTCAACTGCAAGCACCGCTTAACAGTTTTCTCACAGACTCTAAGAAAAATGATAAGAGAAAAATACCTTGGACACCAGAAGTTGATTATGCTACGACGCTAGCGCATCCTGCCCCAAGCTCCGAACTGGCACTCATAACGGACGCTTCTGATACAGCTATCGGAGCGGTCTAGAGCAAAATTTTGATGGTTTATGGAGACCGCTAGGTTTTTTCTCCAGGAAATTGTCAAAGGCGGAAAGCAACTACAGCACATATGACAGGGAGTTACTTGCAATTTACGATTCCATTAAACATTTCCGTCATGTGTTGGTGGCTCGTCATTTCGTCATTAAGACCGATCATCGACCGCTGATTTATGCATTTTCACAGAAGCCAGAAACAGCTTCCCCACGTCAATTGAGACATTTGGATGTCATATCTCAATTTACAACATAGATAATACATTTGTCTGGTTCCAAGAATACTTTTGCTGATGCTTTGTCTCGTTTAAATGCAATTTCGATGCCGTTAACAATATCATACGAGGAACTACAATCATCACAAGAAACAGATGACGAATTGAAAACCTTACTGGAAGGTAACAATTCGTTAAAACTTCAAATAGTCCACTTCGATTCTTCTTCAATCTATTGTGACATTTCGACGGTTATGTACGACCTTACGTTTCTAATGAACTACGCCAACAAGTTTTCAATTCCATACATAATCTATCACATCCTGGCCGTAAGCTACACTTCAAGAGATCCGAAGGAAATATGTTTGGCCTAGTATGAAAAAACAAGTTATCAATTGGGTTCGTACTTGTTTATTATGCCAGAGAGCAAAGATAACTAAACATAATCGTTTAACACCGAACAAGATAGATGTACCTGATAATCGTTTTGACTAAGTCCACCTGGATATTGTAATTACAGTAATACAAGGTTTTAGATACTGCCTTACTATGATTAACAGGTTTTCGAGGTGGCCGGAATCAGTTCCCTTGAAAGACATGTCTGCTCAAACCGTTGCAACTGCTTTGTGGACTCATTAGATATCTAGATTCGGAAGCCCAAAAACTATAACTACAGACCAAATTACACAGTTTGAATCAGCTCTATTCAAATCATTGACTAATTTCAATGGATCTAAACGAGCCCGAACTACTGCATACCATCCGCACTCAAACGGTATGGTCGAACGTTGGCATAGAACATTTAAAACAGCTCTTATGTGCCATCCTAATACTTCATGGATTGATATACTGCCGGCAGTATTACTTGGTTTAAGAACCTCTTTCAAAGAGGATATTCAGGCTTCTCAATCGGACTTATTATATGGAGGCCCATTACGTTTACCAAATGAATTTTTTGAAAATACTAACGATAACACTAATCCGGATAAATTTCTTAAAAAACTTCGCAACCATTTTAGTCTTCTACGACCTATACCAACAACTCATCATAACAAAAGCAAAATGTTTGTTTTGAATAATATTAATGATTGCACTCATGTATTTCTGCGCACCGATTCAGTCCGAGAACCACTTCAGACGCCTTACACAGGACCTTATGAGATAGTCCAACGTTTATCCGATCGTTTATATACCATAAAAATTAAAGATAAAGATGTAAACGTCAGCGTCGACCGATTAAAACCAGCCTTTATTATCAATGATATTCAATACAATTTTCAACACCAAAAACCTCAAGACTCTAAGTCAAAGCAGCATACCACATCACGACACCTGGAAACTTCAATCAACAATGATCTTGGAAGAACCAGCAGTTCCTGACTTAGTCACTGGAGAGGGAGTGGATGTGGCAGCACCAAGTTTGTCAGCTAGTGAACGAAGTGGATCTGGCAACATTTTAGAACACAAAAGAAAAAGAAAACAAATATTAATTCCTCGCGCCCTCTTTGCTGCCACAACTGTAAACAATTCTTCTTGCAACTTAATTCGAATTCTTTTATACTTCCAAACATGAAAATAAAATAATAATAATTGTAAATAAGTTAAGAGTAAAATAACGCGTTTTATTTACCAAAAACTATAAATGGAAATTTATACTGATTTGTAAGAAGTAAAAGCGTCTACTGAACGTAACGAATTAAGTCCAAGTAAAGCATGCGATGTTGAGTTTGATAAACATATATGTATATGCAGATTATTTTTTGGCAGACGTATTTGATAACTCTTCTCTTATAAACGTCGAATCGGTGTTAATAAGATATTTTGTTGGATACATGGCTTTTAAAGTTATTCCAAAATTACAATGTAAAAAGTGTTGGAAAGAATTCAAAAAAGTTGATGAAGTACTTACAGCACCAAGCGAACTTTTTATATTTTTTTAGAATTACCAGAGACTAAAGGATTTTGAAAACTTAGCTGCTCCATCAGATATATTAATGAATGCCTGCAAAAAGCATATTATAATATTCTTCTTTGTTACACAAAGAGATTGTGTAAAATCTTTTATTATTGAGTCGTGTAAATGGTCGACTCCAGAATGGTTTAATGATAATTGTCTTCGTCACAGACTGGAGATATTAGAATTTCTTTTAATAGCACTTCTTAGAAAGCATTGCGCTTGGTCTGAAGAAAAAGGCAGTTTTAAACAAAGGAAAGTAAAAATTCTCTCAAATGAATGACTATAATTCATTTTTATTAATAATTTTAAATTTATCAATTAGTTTATTTATTCAACTTAATTAAAATTTTATTTTTGAAATTTCTTAAGTATACATGTACAAAAACAAAATTTTAAATTAAAATTTTTACACAAAAACAAAATTACATGGATACTTGATAAATGTACAAAAATAACATTTTAACTTAAATATTTTTGAAATATTCTAATTAATTTAACTTCGGTGATTTTTATAAAATTTAAAGTAATAATAAAAATTAATAAATACACATTCTAATTTTGTAAACTTATTTCTAAGTGAAAAATTTATTTAGAATTTTAACACGTTGAAGACTGCATTGAAAAATCTTATTTCTCACATAGAGACTGGCATTTTTTTTAAATGAAGCTATGTCTAATTAATTAAGTCCGCTATATGCGGTGTCTCTTCGTGGGACCGGCGAATAGACTACTGTACATAAATTGAACTTCAATTATGCCCACCGGTGTACAAGCGGTTTCAAGTCCACGGGCCGGTAATGTTGTTGCGGAGTGACCCAGCAATGGGCATGCGGTCTTTAACGTTTTAACATAATTGAAAAAATAATTATATGTACACATTTAATTATAATATTATTATATATATATGTACATGTACATATACATAGATTATAAAAAGCACCAAATATTTGGTGTAGATTAACATATTTTCGCTTGCACAACAAAATAAATATGCCTTTCCGTACATTATTTTGCGCAGTCATATTGTTTGACTGTATAGTTTATTCATACATATGTGACATGGGAGTTTTCATAAAAACTCAAGTCACATATATGGGCCGCATAATTAACAAAATGTATTAAGCTTTTATTTCATGATAGTTTGTAGGAAGAAATTTTCTTGTATACTTAAGTTTTTGGCAAAGTGTCAAATATATTGAAAGCTGCGGTTTGTGGATACGCTAAGCAATTATTTTAAAATTTCGTTTTTTTTTCAAGGGTATTCCCCGAAGTTTTTGTTATGTTCTATTTTACATTAAAGCTGACGTTTTTGATGGTTCTTTCGTGTCATAGTAGCAATAGAAGAAGGTTTTGATTTCTAAAAGTGAAAATACTGATATTGATATCAACAATTTTAATGTAAGTTTTTAAAAATTTTGAAATGCTTAAGCAGCTTTGTATATATTTTTGTATAAAACATATATTATGTGTGTTTTTCAATGGTTGTATAGAATGTTGGGTCCGAGAAAAAATCATTAGCAAAACAAGAAATTCGTGAGGCAATTTTGAATTTTCGCGAAAGTGATGTGGATTTTAAAGATTTTGGAAGCAGCTTTGCTCCAGCTAGTGAGAGCGAAGAATCTGTAGAAGAAGACTGCTCAGAAGATGACAACGTATTTCAAGAAGCCGAATGTGGTGAAATCGTTTCATATGAAGGCAATTCGATAGATGTTAAGCCAGAAATGCAAAATATTGAACTTATTGGTGAAGAGAAAATATCGATTGGCTTACCACCTAATTCGAAACCAATAGATTACTTTATGCAGATATTTGATGACGAGAAACTAAGTGCAAAATTTAATCTTCTTAGATGGAAGGATGTGACCGCTGATGAAATTAAAAAGGTAATTGCTTTGTGTATTACAATGCCCCTTAACAATAAGCCAGAAATGAGACTATAATGGGGCAAAGATCCGCTTTATTTTCGAAATATTTTTGAAGCAACTATGAGCCGTATAAGGTTTGAAATATAATTCGTTGCCTGTGTTTCTATTTTCCTGAGCAGTGTAATAAATCTAACCGTCTACATAAAATTGAAAATGTGGTACATAAATCATATTCTGCAATATATAAAAAAAATTTACAGTTTTCCGCAAAACTTGTCTTTAGATGAAGCCCTTTTTTGTGGAGAGGAAGACTTTTATTTCGGCAGAATATTCCGAATAAAAGACAAAATACGGAATAAAGTCTTAAGAGCTGTGTAATCCAGATAGGTTTTTAATAAATTTGCTTATTTATATGGGAAAATTTACCGTTTCTAATGAAAAAGGACATTTATTTGGAGTTGTTGCTAATTTAATGCAGAATTATTTGCAAAAGGGGTACTCACTTTATATAGACAACTTCTACAATAGCGTAGATCTGTCTGAATATTTATTGTGTAATAAAACAACAATTTGTGGAACTTTAAGAGCAAATAGAAAACGTAATCCCACATATGTCATAAAAAGTAAACTAACTAAAGGGACAACAGTATGGAGGCGTAACGCAAAAGGTGTTATTATTTTAAAATGGAAAGACAAAATGACTTTCTCATGATTTCATGATAACTCAGGCATGGTGAACACTACATCAAAAAGAGGAATAAGTACCTTGAAACCAAAAATGGTGGTCGATTGTAACAAAAATGTCAGGTATCGATCGATCTGATCAAATGGTTTCATATTACGCTGGTATATGAAAGTTTTTTTTTCACCTGATAGATATATCACTTTTGAATGCCTGTTGGCTTTATAATAAAATAAATACTGATAACCCTTTGTCACTTTTGGCGTTTACAGAAAAGATTTTTAAATCATATTTGGCTGAGATCCCGAGAGAAAGATCATCCCATAAAGCAACTGTCAGTACGACCGCTGTTGGTCATTTCTCAGACTTTGTTTCTTCAAGAAAAAGATGCCGACAATGTAGCAAAAATAAAAACTGAAACAAAGTATATATGTATGTGATGTCTGCAGAGACAAACAGGGCGACGTAATTGGACTATGTCCATATCCATGCTTCAAAATTTGGCAAAATCAGTAAAGTGTACTCATAAATAAACACAAAATAAAAAATTGTTTCTGTTTCATTTATAGAAATCCGAAAATTTCGTGACTAACATTTGTGACACAGAGTCTTCACAAAACTCATGTTCCTTATATGTGACACTTAGTCTCTTAAAAAAAAAATTGCTTAGAAAACTTATGTCACATATAAGTGTCATATATTTTTTTCTTCTGGAGTTTTTAGTGAAAATGCGAAAAATAAGTGAGTGGCGAACGTATTAAAATAGGTATAAAGAAAAGGAAAGCGCAAGCAAAAAAAGGGAAAAAACATGATAGTGTATGTGTGTAAACATACTAGTGAGCAGTGCTGCCACTAAAACAAATTTATTTCTACCAAACTGTCTTCAAAAATCTACCAACTTTTAAAAACTATTAAAAATGGATATGAATACAGTTTTTACTGACATTTTTAGATGAGTTGATATACTGCGAGCGGCGAAATTAAGTCTACACCCTTATTTTTTATGGAATGTATCTGTAAAGTGTATAAGAAAACAATTCTTAAAGGAGAAAATATTTTAGTATTTGGTTTCTTCTTCTTGGGCTTAAACAACACATCTAATCTTTGTCAAATGGATTAACCTATTTTTTTGTTTTAAATTCGGATGGTTTATCTGCCATTCCTCTGTCATAAGGATTCTTTTTTATTATAAGTTATCGGTTTTAGAATCTAATGATCAAAATGCACCCGAAAATGATCGATTGAGCTTAAATTCGGGTATTAGTAAGGATGCCACTTTTGCTTAGAAAGAGGAATCACTTTTGACTTTTCTTGTAGTGTGCTTAGAATCATTGTCATGTCCAAGGAATCAAGATTCTTGCACTCCTAATTTCTTCACAATGGTTACCAAATTCTTTTTTTAATATGTCTATACAATCTATTTAATTCATGATACTTTGTATGAAAAACATACTTCCGCCGTACATTCCTACGCTATTATCAAAACCTCCATCAAACTTCCCTGTGGATAAAAAATTTTATTCAGAAAATTCTTTGTTTTTTGTTCTTCATATTTTTATGAGTATTTTTTTACCAAACACAGGGTTTTGGATTTTATCGCTAAGTACGACATCTTTCCAGAAAGAAACATCTTTGGTTTTAGAAGTCACTTCTAAATTACTAGTGGTAGAAAAGATTTTTTTAAGTGAAATCAGCAGATTTGCTGAACAAATTCTAGGTCGGAAAGGGCGCAATAGATCCCATGGGTCGTATTGTCCTTCAATATTGACATGAGGATAATGATATGTGAAAACTAGAACAAGAAACATTGGCATGTAGTACTGGTACTAACGCTAGTATCTGATGTAGCTAAAATTTTCTCTCAGATGTTAACATCACTATTTGACGACCTTTTCTTTAAATCAGGCACAGTGGACCGTATTTGTGCATTACTTAAAATTTAAGATAAATTTTCTAGTTAACCGACATTTTTTGAGTTTATTCTTTTTCACAGTTTTCAATTCAAATCTTTTGCAAGGATTTAGCTTTAGTTTTTTACATTATGAAATTTTATTTCAAGATTACAATTATCAATTAAGATACTCATTAAAAAAATGTTTTTGCTTTACGAAAAGTTCTTTTACTTTTGTCTTTTACAATTTGAGGCAAGAAATAATTAATAATAACCACAAATAATATAGAACTAATACAACTAATAAAACATAACAAAATTATATGAAATCGGCAAATTAGTGAACGGAGTACCACTGTTCAATTTTTTGGCTCCTAAAACATTGAGTAACTTCCGTGTGTTGCATAATTCGCTTGTTATTTTTTTAATTAAAAGGATAATATTAAAACTAAATTGTAGAAAATGATGCTCATTTTAATGCTCAAGGCAAATTTATTTCCATTTTCTTTGCTGTTAATATTAAGTTTTCTATAACAACTAATATGTAACTTGTAGAGTAACTGTGTAGAGTTTTCTGGTACTTGCTTGTTTATTTTACGTTTATAGAAAACAAAATGGATAGGATTAACAAATTTTATTAATATATGTAGTGATTTTTCAATTTTTAAACATCAGCGAAAATCCACCAAAATTCTATTTAGTCTACCATCCTACCAAACAAAAAATATTGTTACGAAAATCAAGTTTGGGAACAACTGCCGTTTGTCACATCGCTAAAATAAATAAACAAAAGCTGCAAAAACAACTATACGTGCTGTTATAAATAACCAGAATCGACATCACAAACATTAGCAGAGATAAAGTAAATAAAAATAACACAGCAAAAACAAAAACTTACAGCAAAGAAAACGAGTAACAGGCAATAAACAAGCACCAAGCTAATACTAAGAGCTGAAAGAGGTAGATGTTTACATACGCATGGCTACTAAAGAACTAAAAAGAAATTAAAAGAAAGAAATGGAATCTACCTGAAATATCGAGAGGTTCGAGAGCCTTCGATGTATTGTTTACTCAGCCATATAAAAAGCACATCGATACGAACAACAATCAGTTTATGTGTCGTAAACTCAGCGAGTGCAGTTAAAGAAAGTAAACTCAGCGAACGTGTTATTGGTGTGAAGAGAGTTTGTTAGTTTGAATTCTGTGTGAAAAGAGTTTATAAGGAGTAAACTCGTGAAGTGAATCGAGAAGTACCAGTTTAGTTGGAGCTAACTCAGTAAGGAGAGTTAAATGTGGATGTGATCGAACCTAAGTTATAACTACGATTGGGCTGGAAGATCTTTAAGTAGAAAGATTTGTCGAGTAATTGAGAATAGAAAATTGTTATTGCTTGTAAAAAGGTTACAAGCAGTGGTAAACAAAACTGTGTTGAATAAAGGAATTTTAATTAAAACCAAACACAAGATTTATTTTATTTCAACTACAATCTACAAACCCATAAAAACACATTTTTAAAATGTTAAAACGTAACAATACTCTACCAATTTTGGTAGAATTCTACTAATTGTGGCAACAGTGTTAGTGAGCATGAAAAAGGTATTTTTATTTTCTTTTCTTTTGGGAGCGTGTTTATAAAGAGAGCAAACAATGCAATGTTAGACGGGAATAAAAATTAAGAAAGCAAACATCAAAGATGGGTACATATGACATAACCTTCATAGAACAATTTTGCATAAATGAGATGCACACTTTATGTATATATTATGGACCGTCGACTTGTAGGGACGCAAAGAATTTGAATATTTTTCCAAGGTGATTGTCAACGAAAAAATTCTTAAAATTCTTGATCATGGCCTTTGGTTTAAGCTATACTTAATTTTAAGTACTGTTTTTTTTATTTTTTCAGATAACTGAGTCCACCATCCTCTAATCTTCAAGGTGAAGCAACAACAACATCAGCAACTATCGAAAACCCATCCTCTAATCTGCAAGGTGAAGCAACAACAACATCAACAACTATCGAAAACCCAATGAGTCAAGCATGATGTTACTCTTTTTGGTGCGTGATCTTAATTTACCAACCGAGCTGGATATCTTGCGATATTTTTTTTTTACTTGAGTGAACGTGCTAAAAAAGAACAAAAAAAGTTTTCCTATAAATCATTCACTACTCAAGTAGCAAATAAGTTAATTGGAATTGGGGAAAAACTTGGTATGAAAATAATGCCGAAAAATAGTCTATTGACTATTGTATTGTTGACTAATAGATTGTTCAACAAATATCAAGCCGAACTAAACAAAGATACTATAACCCATTTCCAGTTTTTAAAATATCTGAAAAAAAAATTTTACATTGGAAAATGTAAAAGGCATCTGTATGTGCATGCGGAATGGTTCCAAAATGCCTCAAAGAGTTTATGCACGATAAACATAATCAGAGAAGACTAACAGTCGATGCATTTGTGATGGGAAATGAATAGCAAGGAGCAACGATTATGTCATCAATGCCAACAATGCATCTTGATGATTTAACATAAACTGTTTCAACTTTGCCTAGATGTGTGACCGATTTGGTGTGCCTGATAGAGTAGCATCAGCATTGTGAACCGCTCCTTTCCAAGATTTCGAGATGAAAGATCGGCATGGCGAACCTGTCATCATGGATAAATCGAGAGTTCGCATAGAATAAGACAAATGCAGACAAGAAGTGCTTCGCAAACGGTTAGACGATACCAATTTGTTAGCGTTTTCATTCGATGGTAGAAAAGATGATACTGTAACGAGAGATAAAATTGATGGGAAGTATCATACTAGGATGGTAAAGAAACGCATCTTGTTATTTTGAGAGAACCAAGTTCTCAATTGATTGGTTACGTAGGACTGGAACATGAAACGGCTGAATACAAAAACAACCAAATTAAATGATTTTTTTAAACGATAAAAATATATCACTGGTATATGCACTGATGGTGAGCCAACAAACACTGGGCCACACAGTGGAATTATACGGCGATTTGAATTGCTGCTAAAAAGAGCATTGCACTAGTTCGTTTACCTTCTACACTTCAACCAACTTCCGTTTTGGTATTTGTTTCAAGCTTTGGATAAATCAACCAGCACTGGACCAAGATCGGCAATCGGAAAACTGAGCAATCAAAGCGAAACTTGTGAAATTCTTCCAGTAAGTAATTGCTATCACTCATTTATTATAACTGTTAACTGTTTTTAATTATTTAACTACTTTATTTTACTATTTTCAGGCGGTGGACGGCTTTGAGAAAATTGCATTGAAAAATATGCCCCCAGCTTCAGAAAAAGATTGAATTTTCCACCGATTCGAAGTACTTATACGACATCGACCATGCAGTTACTAGCGGAACCGCCCTAGTATATATTGCATATTCTTTATTACCTAAATAAATTTGGTTACTTTCTTTTAATTGATTTTGCGCGGGTGAGTCTGTGCTATCCATATTGTTACGTTTTACCTTTTTTAAAACGTGTATTGATGAGTTCGTAGATTGTAGTTAAAATAAAATAAATTCTGTGTTTGGTTGAAATTAAAAATCCTTTATTCAACAGAGTTATGTGCACCACTGCTTGTAATCTTTTTACAGGCAATAACAATTTTTATTCTTAATTACTCTGTCTGTTTACAACTTTGTAAACAACAACAATTACTCGACAGATCTTTCTTCCTAAAGATCTTCCAACCCGATCGTAGTTATAACTGGGTTCGATCACAACCTTTTCAACCAGAGGTTATCCAAACTTAACTCTCTTTTCTAAGTTAGCTCCAACTAAACCGGTTTTTACCACTACTAGCTTCACGAGTTTACTCCTTATAAACTATCTTCACACCAATTACACATTCGCTGAGTTAAGTTTACTTATAACTGGCTATTGTTCGCATCGATGTGCTTTTTTATGGCTGAGTAAACAATACATCGAAAGCTCTCGAACCTCTCGATATTTCAGGTAGATTTCATTTCTTTCTTTTAATTTCTTTATAGTCCTTTTGTAACCATACGTATGTAAACATCTACCTCTTTCAGCTCTCAGTATTAGTTGTTGCTTGTTTATTGTCTGGTACTTGTTTTCTTTGCTGGTAGTTTGTTGTTGTTAATGCTGTGTTATTTTTATTTACTTTATCTCTGCTAATAATGTTTGTTGTTGTCGATTCTGGCTATTTATAAACAACATGTATAGTTGTTCTTGCAACATTTGTTTATTTATTTTAGCGAAGTATTAAACGCAGAGGTTCCCAATCTTATTTTCGTAACACTGCCGACTACTTAAGTCTGTTCGTCCCGAATAGGCTCATTACTTCCTCTCCTGTAACTTGCTGATCGTTCTATGTGCACTACTTTCATTTTAGTTCTTGGGCTGTTGTGTTTCTGTATTCGGTAAACTACATCGTACAGTCTCTTGATTACCTTGTATGGTCTGTCCCAGTTAGACTGTAATTTGGGGGATAGTCCTTTCTTCCGCTGTGGATTATAAAGCAGTACTAATTGTCCCTCTTGGAAGCCCTCAGTATTCGCCGCTCGACCGTTCCTGGCTTTCATTCTATCTCTGGTTAGTTTTATTCGCGAGCGCACCATTTCATGAAGCTCGTTGAGATCTTGTTGTTTCTCGAGGTAAGTGGCTTCTTTTTCCGGCGGTAGGGTTGACTCCATACTCTATCGGGTAACTTTAACACAGTTCCAAAAAGAATTTTGGCGGGTGATCTAGACGTTGAATCGTGGACAGGCGATCGATAGGCTAATAGAAATTTCTGAATGTGTTCGTCCCAATCTTTTTGCTGCTCGCTAACCACTTTTCGCAAATATTCCTCTAGAGTTCGGTTGAATCGTGCTACCGTCCTGCCCGATTGCGGGTGTAACGGCGTCGTTCTAGTCTTCTTAATGCCATATATCTTACACATTTCTTTGAAAATGCCAGACTCGAAAAATCTTCCCTGGTCGGAATGTAACTCTATCGGAACACCATAGCGACATA
Source organism: Wohlfahrtia magnifica (assembly GCA_023159175.1). NCBI lineage: Eukaryota > Metazoa > Arthropoda > Insecta > Diptera > Sarcophagidae > Wohlfahrtia > Wohlfahrtia magnifica. Next base: position 349,298 of record JAKWBJ010000114.1, read on the forward strand.
CCCAGTTATTCACGGAAACATTTACAATCGTAGTTGCCTCCTGGATATAGCATACACTTCCGGCTACTTACTGAAATAGTCCGTTATAACGAGAACAACGATTTCCGGCATTGCTGACAGAAAAGGGCCTTCATCGCAATCCGCTCGAATGGGGCTTCCGAGCTGTATTGTTGTACGTGGCCTCGACTTTTTCTTACTTCTTTAGTGCCAGGCACTGTGTGCAGTTTGCTATCCAGTCGGCCACTGCTTGCTGGCACCCAACCCAATAAAAACGTTGTTTTAGCTTTTCCAGAGTCTTCGTTATCCCAAGATGTCCTCCACTAAGTCAATTATGAAACGCATTCAAAAATTCATTCACCTTGGAGGAAGGCACTACTATCAGGTTGGATGAAGTTTTACCATCAGCACTATCCCAATGACGTTATAAGCATCCAATAATCAATTTCAAACTGTCCAATAGTGCCCAATAGGCTTTTGTAAGCGGACCTTCTGCTGATATTTCATTACGAGTGGGCTGTCTGTTCTCTTCTTTTGCGGCTATAATCTTTGCCAATATTGGGTCACTCCTTTGCGCTCCTGACTAGTCTTCGTTTGCGGTCTATTCGCGTTAGCCGGATATCAAGGATGGATTCCTTCCGCTCAGCTTCCACACAATGTTTACATTCCAAATTACATGACCGACGTGAGAGCGCATCCAGTATAAGCCTGGAGGCGCTCAATCCAACGTGCCGACTGTCCTTCAGGGTTCTTAAATTGCAGCAGCCATCTCAATGCGAAATGATCAGTCCTTAGCAGAAAATGTTGACCATATAAGTACTTATGGTAATGTCTTATGCATTCCAGCACTGCTAGCACCTCATGTCGAGTTACACAATAATTCCATACAGGCTTTGACAGCGTGCGGCTATAGTAGCCTACGACTTTTTCTGTCCCATCGATCACCCGTGAAAGTACACCACCAATGCCATATCCACTAACATCACTGTCAAGGATGAATTTTTCACCAGGGACTGGATACTCCAAAACCGGTGCAAAACACAATAGGTCTTTCAGTGTCTGGAATGCCTTTTCTTGTGACTCACCCTAATGATACGCCTTAGATTTTTTGGTGAACTCATGTAAGCTTGCTGCCACGGTCGCGAAATTAGGCACGAAGCGTCAGTAGTATGTGCAGAGTCCCAAATAGCTGCGTAATTAATGAAAATTTTGGGGGCGAGGCCAGTCCTTTACTGCTCGTATTTATCTTCATCCGTTGAAATGCCATCTGCTGTAACTAGATGCCCCAAATATTTTACCTGTTTTTGGAACAATGCACATTTCTTCACGTTTAGTTTTAGTTCAGCCATTGATATTCGTTGCAGAACTTCTGCCAGGTTTTTGAGGTGTTCGTCAAAAGTTCTGCCCATCACTATTATGTCGTCGAGGTAAACGAGACAAGTCTTTTAATGTAGTCCTTTTAGTACTCGCTCCATAAGCCGCTTGAATGTCGCCGGCGCATTTCGGAGCACAAATGGCATAACTTTAAACTGCCACAAGCCACCGTTCGTACTGAAACAGTTTTCTCCTTATCTTTGTCTGCGATCTCTACCTGCCAATAGCCGCTTTGTAGATCCAATGTAGAAAACCACTTTTTTCCAGCTAGCGTATCGGGCGTATCGTCAATTCTTGGTAGCGGGTAGCTGTCCTTTTTAGTGACATCATTTAGGTTTCTGTAGTCTACGCAGAATTTTTTTAACTAAGACTACAGGTGAGCTCCATGGACTCGATGATGGTTCAATTACACCGCTCCTCTCCATTTCATTGACCAGCTCCTTAACCTCATTACGCTTCGTCAGAGGTACACTTCCGGGTGCCTATTTTATCGGTCTCGCTTCGCTAGTATTATTTCATGTTTGACTATAGCTGTTCTACCTTGACTTTTATTTTTAGTGGCGAATACGCGTACTTCAGACGTACTTTTTAGCAATTTTTTGGCTTTATTTCTTTCTGAAGCTGCTAGACATTCTGCCCATTTCTCTACATTTTCATCAAATACTTGTTGGTTATTGGCTGATATATCGGCAGGTTCCGGTAATCTTTCGCTGTTTATTACCGCTTCTACTGGAGCACATTGGCCTACCTCGGAGTTTTGTACATTAATTTTTCGTGGCCTGATATTGAGCACTCTCACTGGAACTATTCTTTTTTTATTAGTTTTGACAAGTGCCTTTGCTGACAACAAGTCCACCTTAATTGCTGCTGGTTCTACTACCCACAAGTTGTCCTCACAATCTTTCTCTATACGCGCAAATATCAACGACTCAGTTTGTGGCGGTAGTTTTTGTTCTTTTATAGCAACTAATCTTCTGGAGTGCACTTGATGCTGGTATCCCACGTCAAGAGGTATATTTACATTACGCCAACTAATTATCTGTTGCCCAATATTCAAGTTGATACCATGGACTATCATAAAGCCAGCACCAATGATAACCTCATCTACAATATCGGCGACAATAAAAATATGGCTTACGGCAATGTTCTATATAGTCACCTTTACCTTAATTTTTCCGTAGACGGTGGCAGATTCTCCAGTAGCTGTTCGTAGTCTGATATTGTTGAGTGCATCACACTTTCCCTTCACTATATCGGGTCTGATTATAGACTGTGTCGCACCGGTGTCTATAGTGAAGGTGTGTTGTCTGCCATTAATGTAACCGCACGCTGTAAGGTTGCTGTTATTTTTTTGCATTACTGATAACGAGATTGTGGGGCCATCGCTTGTGGGAGCTAGCTCTTGCCCCTCAGTGCTAGCTCATTTTAGTTTAACGGGGATTCTTTTGTTGTTTGATGGTAGTTGGCCCGTTTATTATTTACCGGTGGTGGAACGGATCTGGACCTTTTGCGCGCGCTTTACAGTTTCTCTGGATGTGGCCACTCTTTCCACAGTTAAACCATTTCATTTTTGATTTCTGCTCAGTTAGGAGCCGCTTTACCACCTCCTCTATTTTGCTGATCCCATCATCTCTCTCTGCCTCAACTTCTAGATTACGTATCCTGTGTATTTGTGGCTTTGGCGAGCTGTCTCCTGAGCTAGTGCGAACGCCACTGTATCTGCAAAGGTCGCACATACAGCTAGTTTAACATCATGGTCTCGTAAACCGTTGACGAAAGCTTCAGATGACCTACTAGTGGGTGATTTTTCCCTGAATAGGTTAGCTGCACGAACTGTAGACTTCCATTGCAAAAACTTGAAGCAGCTCATTAGCCCTCTGCGTTCGGCACCTTAATTCCATGCGGTATAAATCGCGTTTGTGCTCGTCGCCAAATTTGCGCTTTAAAGCCACTATTACGTCATTGTAGTTGTTTCTGCAGCTGGCTGGCATGGTTTCTAAAATTTCTGCTGCAGCACCTTTTAACGCTAAAATTAATTCTAGAGACTTCTCTCGATCGTCCCATTTATTTCCGTTGGCAACTATATCGAATTGGAATTTAAATACGGAAAGGAGTGAGCTACCATCAAAGTAATTGTTTTTATTCTGCTAGAAACTTCTGGTATAATATGTACTGGTTCGGGTTGTTGGCACTGTAGACTATTGATTTGCTCTTCTATTACTTTAAATTTCTCATCAACAGTCTTTTCTAGATTTATCACTCTTGCGTCATCAACCCTTTTGCTTACCGTCTCATACATTTCTTGCAACTTATCACTTGTTGCTTTAGAAGTTTCACGAAAGCTTTTGATTATCGGCTTTAGAAGTTTCCCGTACCTGCTCCAACAGTTTTTCATTATCAGCTTTAGAAGATTCTTTTACCTGCGCCAACAGATTTTCGTTATCAGCTTTAGAAATTTCTTGGGTACTCGCCAGAGCATTAATTTTTTCCATAAGCTTTTCATTATCAGCTTTAGAAGATTCTTTTACCAGCGCCAAAAGCTTTTAATTATCAGCTTTGGAAGTTTCTCGTAGCTCAGCCAAAAGCATTTTGGTTTGTTGTTGCATTTTGTCCACCATAGCGACAAGCAGTTCATTGGTATCCGTATTACTCTTAGCTGAAAGAGCACTCACCTCAGGCTCTTCCTCATCATCAAATACGTGAGTATCAACGTTAATGCCCAGCCGTTGGAACTTCATTCTATTATTTTATTTTAAAGGACTACAATCCCACTTCTCACAACAATTGTTACGTTTTTACCTTTTTAAAAACGTGTACTTATGAGTTCGTAGATTGTAGTTAAAATAAAATAAATTCTGTGTTTGGTTTTAATTAAAAATCCTTTATTCAACACAGTTATGTGCACCACTGCTTGTAATCTTTTTACAGGCAATAACAATTTTTATTCTTAATTACTCTGTCTGTTTAGAACTTTGTAAACAACAACAATTACTCGACAGATCTTTCTTCCTAAAGATCTTCCAACCCGATCATAGTTTTAACTTAGGTTCGATCACAACCTTTTCAACCAGAGGTTATCCACACTTAACTCTCTTTGCTGAGTTAGCTCCAACTAAACTGGTTTTTACTTCACTACTAGCTTCACGAGTTTACTCCTTATAAACTCTCTTCACACCAATAACACATTCGCTGAGTTAACTTTACTTAAACTGATTATTGTATGCATCGATGTGCTTTTTATATGGCCTAGTAAACAATATATCGAAAGCTCTCGAACCTGTCGATATTTCAGGTAGATTCTATTTCTTTCTTTTAATTTCTTTTTAGTTCTTTTGTAGCGTCTATCTCTTTCAGCTTTTAGTATTTGTTGTTGCTTGTTTATTGTCTGTTACTTGTTTTCTTTGCTGTTAGTTTGTTGTTGTTGTTGCTGTGTTATTTTTATTTACTTTATCTCTGCTAATAATGTTTGTTGTTGTCGATTCTGGCTATTTATAAACATCATGTATAGAGTTGTTCTTGCAGCTTTTGTTTATTTATTTTAGCGAAGTAATAAACGCAGAGGTTCCCAATCTTATTTTCGTAACAATATTATTTAAAATCTTCTTATGTTTTTTGTTGTTTATTGGTTTCTTAATTTTTGTAAAATAAAAACATAATATTTTGGTTTCTAGTTGAGATTTATACCCTGAGCTTAAATTTTCAAATTGTTTTGTTTATTGTTTGGTTTTTATTTTTATCGTTTTAATTTTTTGTATTAACTTTGTACGCAGCATTTACTACTGCCAAAAACAGATTGATCAAAATTGAATTTATAAAGAAGCAAGTAAACTTTGATACACTTTTAATGGAAGAGTATGCTCTTCTCTGACGTATCTAAGTTTAATGTGAGCCATTCTTATGGATTTAGGCTGTTAAGTTGAATAAAATGGACAACATTTTAATCCTCGGTATACCAAGGGCACGGTGAAACAAAAAGAAGGAAATATTTTAGACTGGGAAAGCATTTCTGGCCAGGGAATTCGGCCAATACACAAAATAAATGGAGTAATGGATCGATTCGTCTACAAGGTTATCCCGGAACATATACTGATACCACATGCAGAGGAGAAATGCACAGATAAATGAGTGAAAGAGTGCTTTGTAAGCAAACAAATCAACATTTTGAAATGTCTAGCGCTATCGTCAAATCTCAATCCCCCAGAGAATTTATGGGGTATTGTAGATATTAAAATATGCAGCGATAATTTCAGAAATGAAGACGAACTTTATTGACAAGCATTGAATGAAATTTCTTGTAAAACATTATCGAATCTAATAGAGTCCATAACATCGATATGTAAAGAACTTTCCAAAAAAATAAGGGCTAGGCAATTAAATATATGTATGTATATGTATATTTTGTATTAACCAAAAGTTCGTGCATAGGTTTTGTTGTAGACTTATTCAAACAACCGTTAGCTTTTTTGCTTAGTTAAGATTTTTGGTATAAAGTCACAGAAATTGTATGAATCATACAAAAAAAAAAAATTGTTCTTCCCTTAAAAAACTCATGCGCATTTTTTTACGATTTATTAACATTGACTGCAAACAAAAATCAGTATAACTAAACTATTTGTCTCAGCTATAAAGAATTATTAATACCTTTAGAGCTTCCAATTGTCCATATAGGAAAAACGTCATTTTAGAGGTAAAAAAGATCAAACGCCATTTTGCAAAAATTTTGTTAAAAAAATCGTTCAAATGACGATTAATCGTCAAATCTGGCCGTTTCAGAAGAACTTATCTTTTGACGCGATCCAACTTTGATCCAATTTAACATTTCTTGAAAAGAGGTGATTCGGTGAAATGGTAAGAGATATTGTATTTGTGAAACAGCGAATAGTCAGAAGAATCAATGTGCAGATAATACGGTGGGTGCGACATTTTGGCGTTTCTGATAATCGTTTGGCAATATTTTCGATATGAAGCTGAGAGCTATCATGCGAAAGATTAAATTAATCACGTCTTTGTTTTCCGTCTGTTTTTTTATAATGCATGGTTCAAACGAAGTAATTGCAGTCAGCTTTAGCAGGCCATAGTACCCAACATTTCCTTGATCCGACCAAACGTGTAAAATTGCATTATAAATACTAAAACAACGTAATTTTACTAACAAATATAAAATATTGTCGAATTTAACGAAATTATATGTTTATGTTTACACTACTAAAGTTAAACATGCTCAAGGCGAATTCAAACCAGGTGATCTTGGCTTGCTACGTAAGCAACAGCTGATAGTTGACTATATGTCAAAACGATTCGCCATTACTATTTTTTTACAACAAATATATTTGACACACAGTTAATTTGTTTACTATTTGCTTACTATAGTGTTGCATTATTTTGACCCTTATTCTGAGCCTTTATTTCCTTATACTTATATGTACATATATGGTTATAACTACGGCCACCTCTAGCTCATCTATATGTTCCGACCATATTTCAATTTTAGCTTATTACTCCTAAAGTATGTATGGCTTTTTCAACTCTCTTTTTCTTATTTGCTGCCTCCACCTTTGTTCTCAAAGTTTGATTGTATCTATACATATAGGATAGAATAGGAGGAAGGGGTAGCCTCGTTGATTCAAGGCACATTCGAACACACATTGCAGACCGATATTACATGATGCCACCGAGCTGGTCATCAAGTCCAGAGTAATTGGTATTGACAATCAGCCCGGAGACATCGTCTGAAAGCACATTACCGGATCCCAGTCCGACAGCATACATACATATATGCGTAAATTTATACTATGTAATTGAAAAATAGTTCTTTCATTTAAAAAATAATAATTAAAAAAATATTGTTTTTAAATTAAAAAAAAGTAATAATTTAAATTTTATATTTTATTAAATTTTTGACATGTTGTCATTTAAAAGCTTGTTCAGTGAAAGATTTCAATCAGAAATATGATTGAACATACTTCAAACTGGTATCCGTACCCCGGCTTTCACGTGTTTTGGAGTTTAAATATTAAACTCGTTTATGTTATGTGTTTTCAAAACAATTCAATGTATTGGAAAACATTTAAAAATTAACTTGTTTTATTCAAAAGTTGCTTAAACACGATAGTGTGAACACCATATTAGGAAGCAATTATAAAACCCAATAAGTCCCGGTGGGCTGGGTTAAAAAAACGGTTTTTTGCCAACCCGGGTTTTGTTTTAGCACTTTTTTGTCGAAAGCAATTTATTGCCTTAAATTATACTTATTTTGAAATGAATTTAAAATGATACAATTTAAATAAAATAGTATTAGGGATATTTGTTGCAAGGCTGTACCTAAAAAAGGATACAAGCATCAGTTGCAGCAGAAGCCCCTGTGCAGGATATAAATTGCTTAAAGATTTGCATGATTATACAAGATAAGTCGTGCGCCACTAAGCAAATTAAGTAAACATCTGTGGTATTTAACTCCAGAAACAGCGTTGACCTCCTTTTATCCAAAGGTATTATATAAGTTGAAAAAGTTAAAAATCGGTCGTAACTCTTCACGCTATAAGCCCATATCTTAACAAGAATATCGAATATTTTAGACCGTAAGAATTACATCACTTTGTTCAACGGCTTGGTATTCCAACGGAATTTTTGAAAAAAAGATCCCAAACGTTGGCCTTAATATTGTTCAAAATATGAAAGTTGTAAATGATTCGGCAGAACAAGCAGTTAAGCTAATGAAAGATTTTAATTTAGTCTTATCCAACAATTAAAAAAAGCAGTTGATAGTTCAAACTGTATCGGCTTATCGGAAACTCTATCATGATGTGAACAAATCTTCTCTTTTGAAATAAAATAATACACATACCCAGTAATATTTTTACCACATAAATACATCTTCGATCCGAGACCACTGGCAATGTAAGTAGGACCCACTCAAAGTTTGTGTACAATTATTATTTACATTTACACAGCGTTGGTCTAGGCATTCAGATGGAACAAGTGTAATAAATGTGTGATAAATGTGATAAATCCCTATAGGTTTCTTAATTTATTTGAGAGCCTTAGAAACGTAGTTGGCTCTATAGTGATGGCAAAGTCAATTGTTTTGAGAAATAAATACAAACTCTTTTCTTCAAGCTAGTTTTATTTCTGATTTTACTTAAATCTCGTCTCAGCTTATATACTATTTTAATTCTATGTTTTCTTACTATATTTCTCTTATTCTATGTTAACTAATTGCCCTACTTAAAATTATTCGTTTACAAAAATTGTTTCTATTCTACTTACTACGAAATCAATATCATATATTTATTTACTATGCATTCTAGGGACCCATATCAATTGACACCAGTCACTTAATATGCAAGTCATATTCTTTTTCGTATTCATATTCGTTTTGTTTATATTTACATTGTATTTTTATTTTGGATTGTTGTTTTTATTTTTATGTATGTATGTTTGTGTATGTATGTTTATACCACATGCTCGATGCCACAGACATTGTAAGTGAAGATTGGATGTGTCCAATGCTACATATATTGTAAGTAAAGGTTGGATGTGTTTTAACTGTCAAATATTAATTTTTTCATTTTATTTTTTTATCAAAAATTGAATAATAAAAATCCAGCTTATAGACCATAATTGATTCCATTTAAACCAGATTCACGCAAAGAGCAACTCTTCTTTTCTGTTTTCACACGTGTGTACGACTCACATGCATAGGCAAAATATGAGCAAAACATAAACAAAGAGAACTAAAGAGAAAACAAATGGAAAAATACAGTGCAAAATAGCATGAGTGAGAGCTCTCAAATTACTATCACAATTGCAAAATGCATTAATATTAGTTTGCCGGACGCCGATTTAGACCAGTGATGCTCGAACATATTGCTCACATTACGAAGTTTTGCAGATTTTTATTTTTTCTCTTCGTGAATATTACAACCAGGGTTTTTAAAAGAAAAAAATCCTACTAAAAATTTTCCTGAAATGCGCCAAAATCAACTGTACCGCTAACCTTTATTACATACTCTTTCAATTTAAACATAGTCTTTATTGATATTGCTTTTATAATTCCTAAAAAAATTGTTTTTGTTTTACTTTTCAATAAAAAAAAACTTAAGAAATTAAAATAACTTAACAATGCTAAAAAATTTTGTGTAAAAAAATGCACACTCTTTGTTTACATTATTTCAACCGGCAACCATAATTACAATAAAAAATATGTGTGAGAGACACAATAATTTTTCAGTGGCTTGTTAGTCGTCAACGAAGAGGGGGCGTAGCACAATTTTTTGTGTATTTTTAATTTTGAAGAGAGCTAAAATTTTTATTTCTACATCGAGAAGTGTTAATAAGCTACATACACTTATACATGTTTATATTTTTGTATGAATACCCATTTCATTACAGCATTTTAACTTCAGCGTATTTATCATTTTATGTGTTTCCTTCTTTTAGCGCACCCTGATTTAGATTGCTCCATATACTACCCACGCACACGGTTAGTCCACTTTCTCTTTCAAAAACTCTTTCCTTTTCATCATTTTAATTTGGACTTAAAAAACAATTGACAATATATAACTCGCATTGTAATGATGGAAATGATTCCTCTTCGGCGGTTGGTTTTACGGAGATCTCCAAAGTCTGCTGGCAAAGAAATGGTTGTGTACCACTCAGAATTGACCATCCTACGTCGCTCAAGTTGAACAGTGACCCACATGACCCACTCGGCCGAAGAAACAGGCGACCATTTGTTTTGTTGTGCTTTTTTCACGAACAACTTTTGTTGGATTTAGGTAGGTAGATGCGAAAGACGGTATCGAAGTACCCCACCCAGAGACCACAGAGGCCCATCGTGGAAAGACCTTTCCCCAAAAAGACAATAGAAACAAATAAAAGAAAGGAAAGAAGAGAGAAGGAAAGGACAGAGGGAGGAAACGAAGAAGAAAAGAAGGATTAAAAAGAGTATATAAGAAAAAGGAAACAGATGCCCAAAAAGGAACCGGGCATCACCTAAAAAACCAGCTTAGACTTGACAGAAAACTCTCCAAGTCGAATATCTTAGCCGACGCAATATCACCCAGGCCATCAAAAATTCCCCGGGTCAGCAAGCTGAGCCTGCGTCCATAAAGAGCCTAGCAGTGACAGAGGATATGTTTCACAGTCTCTGGCTCCCCCTTATCGCCACAAATTCGGCAGAAAATTGTGGAGCCTGCTTCCCAAATCTCCATCCTTGCCCTCAGAGTGCAGTGGCCAGTCACAAAGCCTATCAGAGTCCTAAGAGATTCCTTCCTCAGATTGAGGACCCATTCCATTAATTCGCGGTCAAAGTAGCCTGCAGACTCTGCACTCTCCTCTGCTTCTCCAAGCAGTTCCCAAAGAAACCAAGCAGCGATCTTACAGACGCATCCGCTAGTTCTACGCCCTTGGCCACGCCCGCTTTGCCAGTTCGTCTGAAATCTTATTTCCACGCACACTAGTGGTCCCCGGAACTCAGTACAGTTTTACCTCGAACACATCCAGGAGCGACATGAGAGTACTCCTGCACAATGTTACCAGCCTTGAGCCGATATGGCGACCAATCAGCGCCCTGATAGCCGTCCATGTAAAAGACCACACCACCATTCCCAATCAGCAACCAACTCGCGAAAAGGCTTAGATGTTCCGAGCACAGCGAAGATATCGCCTGAAAAACCCCGCATTCATCCGAGCGTCAAAAGGACAGTTTAATGTCACTGTTCACAAGGTCGACAGACCCCTGCACCAGTGCCCTTCTTGGTCTTATATCCATCTGTAAGGTGGCATGGCCATTCAGAAGTCTATCAAAATCCCGGAAAAACTGCCGAAGGGCACTTACTAAAGTCGCATTCCCCGACCCCGTAGATCGTAGAATCAGCACGGATTACCGAATGCGCACCCCATCCCAGCCACACAAAATGGCAGAATGTCTATAATCCAGAGTCTTGGCCAGGCCTCTTTCAAAAATCCTTAAGAAGCTTCTAACAGCCCTCTTCTTCACAGCAACTTCCATTGAGTTCTCAAGTCCAGGATAGTATGTAGCGCTGCCTGATGAGTACTTCTAAAGGCACCAGATATATCTTATCAATGGACTGCTAACCGTATAGTAGGCATTGAAGCCCTTATTTACTCGCAGAAGGGTGTGTTCCCTCCAGTTAAGTTTCCTATCCAGGAAAACTCCTAAGGATTTGGCCCCCTCACACACTTTTAACAACAATCCCATTTAACTCAGGTAGTTCCAATTTATATCCCCTGGTGATATATTGAGGGATTGATGTTAAGACTTCTGACGGACGCCTAGGAAGAATGCCTGCAAAGCGCCGACAGCATAACCTAGCTTACAGTCGGGAGAAACCTTACGGACACGAGAATCACCAAATCATCCGCATAACAAACCCACTTCCTCTAAAAGCCGTCTACGGATGCCATTTACAACAAGATTACAAAGTAAAGGCGAAAGGATACCTCCTCCTTGAGGAGTACCGCGAGACACTAGTCTCACACCAAATTCCTCAAGGCTTACCTTACCAAATTCCTACCCTTAAGTACCTTAATTATCCACTCAATCAGGAAATCAATTATGACGCGGAATTTGACTATCTTTGGGTTAAGTTCAGAATCAGGGCACGTATTTTGCACTTCAGGTTCTTCCCAAATGCGGGAAAAGAGGTTTCCACATCTGGCTTTGACTCTCTTTTCGACTCCATATTGAGTATCCTTGCGAATTACCAGAACAGTGAAATTGTTGTTGCTGGTGATTTCAATGCTCATAATTCGTCTTGGCTACGCCATTCAGGCCGCAAAGCCTAATATATACTTTCGAGCCCGTGCATTTAAAAATGTTCTTGCAAATCTCAACGTTAATAAGTCTTCTTGGCCGGATGGCATTCCAAACCTGGTCCTTAAGCAGTGCTCTTCGACGCTTGCGCGACCATTGGCTAATCTTTTCAGTGCGTCTTATCGTACGGGTATTTTTCCATCTTGCTGGAAGATTGCCAATGTAACGCCAATCCCTAAAAAGGGTGAGGCTAGTAACCCTGAAAACTTCCGTTCAATAGCAGTTTGTTAGGCAATTTCCAAAGTTGTGGAGAGTATGATTAATCAACACCTTGTGAAATATTTAGAGTCCAACAATTTGCTGAGCGATCGCCAATATGGTTTCCGTAGAGTCGCTCTACTGGTGATCTGCTGGCGTTACTCTCTGAAGGGAGTAGGTTCATTCATGGATTTGGTGAGAGTAAGGTTATGGCCCTGGATATTTCTAAGGCGTTTGACAGTGTCTGGCACTCTCTCTCATATCCAAACTATTGCTGTGGTAGTCACTTCTCTCGATTCATATCGAGCTCTCTCAGAAATCGCACTATAAGAGTGGTTATAGATGGGATTTCATCCGACGAGTTCAGAATAAATTCAGGGGTACCGCAACGCTCTGTTCTTTCTGAAACTCTATTTCTAATATTTCTTAATGACTTTCTTTTTCTCACCTCTAATCCTATCCATTTTTTTGCAGATGACAGGAACATTTGTCATTCATATTCTTTTGATCGGAGGCCGACCTTTTTGGAGTTTGGGGCAAAAAGGCGGAATATGAACGACACACTTACAAACGACCTGACGAAAATCTCTGAGTGGGGTCACGCGAACAGGGTCGACTCTAATGTGCGCAAGACCCAATGTTGCTTTCTGACACACGTGGTGGTGTGTTGTCATTTGTATCTATGGGTAATATAGATATTGAGGAATCAGATGCTCTTGATGTTTTGGGCATGAGAATTCATTGTGACGTTGGAACGAGCACATATTTCGAGTGTCGAATAAAGCATTCAAGTGTCTCGGCTTCTTAAGACGGTGTAAGAATTACTTCACACCATATAATCTCCTTAATATTTACAAGACCTATATCCGACCCAAATTGGAATACAAGTCTCATGTATGGGCCGGTGCTTCAAAGTCTATTTTGGAGCTTCTCGACCGCGTACAGGAGAGGGCGAAGGTTCTTATTAATGACGGTAGGGTAGCCAATTCTATCGACTCATTAGAGCATCGTCGCAATGTGGCGTGTGTTTCATTGTTCTATAGGTACTATAAGGGAATGTGTTCTGACGAAATTAGGGAACTAATTCCTGGTAATCATATATTTTTACTTAGTACACCTATTTCTCGTAGAGCTCATCCCTTTGTAGTTGATTGTCCCGTGAATCGCACAACACATTATAGGGAGAATTCGTATTTTTGGTCGCACTGTTCGTTTGTTTAACAATCTTCCTGCGAGTGTTTTTCCTGCCACTTACGACATGAGCAAATTTAAATCGAACGTCCACCGACACAACTCTATCTATCTTCCTTCCCACAACCTATTTTCCTAGTACCAGCACAATGCACTGCATGAGTAGGGGTTATCCCCTGAGTGCTGGTCTTATTGAAAAAAAAGGGTAAAAACCCCATAGTGCAGACTTTTCTCAATGTGGCCGACGACCTCATATAGAACAGTCTCAACAGACCTACCCCTCAAGTAGGCATGTTGAGCCCCACTAAAAGTCCTCCTATCGATCCTGCTTCTCAAATGCAAATTTACCAGTCTCTCAATCCAAAGACGATGGCTGACTGACTGATCGGCCTAAAATCACTTGGCATGGAGTGGCAAGACCTACCTGCTTTCGGTATGAAAACTTCCACGTCCTAGGCACAATTCTACCACGAAGGCAGACAATCACAAGGAACCTCAGGCAGAGATGTGGAAATTCTGCAACATGGCAGGAAAAATCCCATCCGGAGCTGCATTTTGGATTATTGGATTTAACTCGTCCTGGAATCCAACGCATATATCCATGACTCATCACCTAACACGATTTTATATACACCTTTTGAAGCACTAGGTCGAACTTTTCAATCATTTCCTTACACCAATCGAAGAGTGCCTTTTTTTGAGCGATTATAACTGAAACTGGCGTATCCAACTGAAACAAATTTTGTTACAACTAAGTGTTGATATAAAATCATATGTATTGATGTGGAACTAGTGTGCAAGAATGTCTCTGTCTCACAATATGCCACACGACGATCTTGTATCATCAGTTCACGAACTGTATCGATGTTTTGTAGCATAACAGCCGATTTTGGACGACTTTCACGTAATTCGTCGGCGAAAGAACTACGATCACGATTGAATTCACTTCACCAGCGATATATTGTGGTATAAATAAATTTCAAACTTTATTATAGTGTTGTAAGATTTTAGCTATTGACATTAGCTATTGACATTTGAAAAAAAAAATTGTAATAAATATCAAGATTTTATTTTTTAAGTTTTCAAGCCAAATTTCAAGTGCGATGCGTCACGTTTTAACCTCGCCCAATTGTAATAATATTTTTCTCACCATATTTTTAAACTATAACAAACATTTTTAGGGGGAGTTACGTTCGAAAAAACAAAGTTGAAAAATAAGGACCACCCTAATGTATATGTGTTCTTTAATAAAGCCTCACACATTCTGTTTACATAATTAATAGCTGATTATACACATATAAATTGCTTGTTGCTCTGCCAGCAGCATCCCAATTTTAGTACAGAAATTCGGTGAAATGAAGATTGAAAGCAAAGTCGAAATTTATTCAGTAATAACCAGTTAACGTGCCAACAGCTTTTCAAAGTACGATATTTCCGCTAAAACTTTAAGCGATAACAAGCTAGTTCAAAAAACTATTAAAGTAAGAAATTAAAGTTGCTCGTATTATATCTAAAAATATCTATGTTATTACCTAAATTCGAAATAATAAAAAATAACATTAAAATTAGCTATTGCATTCGTTTTGTTGTGGTAATTAATACTTTTTGTTTGTTAAAGTACACAATATGTAAACGAATTTTTTGAATGACGTTAATGAATATTCATATTCTATCATCTCGGTATTAGTGATCAAACTGAAAGTTGTCAGAGAGGTAAATACATCAAAGCGTAAAAAACAATAAAATGTGTTCTATACTACATTCATATTTATTATTGTTTTTCTAATAAAACAATATACTCCAATATTAACAAATAAAGACATAATAATTAAATTTTTAACAAAAATCACATGTATTCGGAAATAGTAATAATATGAAATCGAGTTTTTAATACCCGTTTGTTTTTCTTTTTAAAACATTGTATAGGTAACCCTCGAATGAAACGAGTTACCGAGTTCCGTGTTATTCAAAACAAATAATTTAAACAAGTTTCAAGAGCAAGTAAATCGTATGATATTATCCCGTTACTTAGAATGTAAAGTAAATAAGAAATTAAATAAAAACAAAACATAGAACTCATTTACGTGGGCCGACTTGAAAATAATTTATGTTTATTATAACTATTCGTGTTAATCGAATTTGGTGTTATTAGAGGGGTATTCAGGGATACCTGTACAATTTTCTTAAAAAACTAGAGTTACAATTCAATATTATCGGCAAAAAACAAAGAACAAAATAGTTGAGTTTATTTTAAGGTATTCTGAAAAAATAAAATCAATTCGTCTAAGAAATTTCAAAAATAAATGGCAGCGTAAACAGAATCTTAAATCTTTGCTTTCAGCAAACTTTCATTATATTTATATGTAGTATGTATACTCCAGTAATTAATACGTTGGGCTCGGTGCCGGTCCCTGGGGACTGTCACTAGAATTATTGAAACAATTTTTGGGTAATATTTGCAGCTGTCTTTCGTCCAAATAATTGTGAATTGTTATCAACACTTCGAACAATACCTTCGCCGGCTGCCGGCTGAACGGATAGGACACCAAATTCGGCGCCGGGCTCAACGTGTTAATTAATAAACAGTATTTGTCTTACTTTGATAGTTTTATACATTTTTTTTTAAATTCGAGAAAAATAAATTAATTTTTTTTAGTACTTGAAGTATATTAAACTTTATATGTATGTATGTATGTATAAATATTGAACTTAAAAGTTCCTGTAAAAACATAAATACGTAATAAAATAAATAAAACAAAAAGTATTAAATATATCAAAATATCGCCAGATACGTAAAATAAGCTGTATGGACTTAACTTCTAGTTTCATGCTAAGTAAACTTAACATTTTATAATGGTTTTTGTTTCCCCTGTAAATATGTACATATGTATGTATGTGTATGAAAATTGTTATTACGTTTTTTTTATTTTAGACGACACTATTCATACATACTTTTATGGTATGTCTGTATGCATATCGTGTACTTTCATAAGAGTAGGGTGAATAATATTTTCAGGTGTTATGTGCGTATGTTTCGATGCGCTTAACGCTTAACTGTAAAATATATCTTTAACTGGTTTTTACCATCTTGCAGCTGAAGTGCTAAACTAAAAAATGAAGTTCAAACGGCAAACGGGAGAAAGTTTTTCTTGTTTTTTTTTTGTTTTTTCTTAATGACGATGACATACATAAGTATATACATATATTGCATTTATAAAACAGAAAATTTGTTTTGTTGGTCTGTACTTAGCTTGCGAGATATACACAAATTAATACAAGCCGTAGATATAAAGATTTTATGAAATAATATGGATGTATGATATCCATATTAACCTTTTGCAGTATTGAAATTATCAACGTGTGTAACAAACTAAAAATATATTAAGACGCCTACGCTAAATGGCTTGTTAATGAGAAACGCATTAATAGAATCAGCTAAACCTTCAAATGTGTTCTTAGATAATGTTAGAACAAAAATTTGACTAGTACCAATGCCCTCTGTGTTTCAAACTGAGAAACTTTTCAAACTCCCAACGTAATATTTATGTCAACTTTAGTTTGTTATTAATAACGGTACTTTTGTTATATCGTTATAGGTCTGCAATGTGTTAATGGATTAGTTAATATTAAACATCAGATGTAAACTCTTTGGTATGAAACCCATCATACTGAAAGGAAAAAACCAATTGCGAAACTTTGATTTATGTGACCAAAAATAGTTTACAGCCAACAAAAAACAAATTGTACATTAAGAGTTCTTATTGTGTCTTTGTTTGTTGTACCTTTTAGCTACGAAAACGCATCAACACATAATTACCACATATAACCAAAAATGGGGCTTGCGAAATCTATGTGGATACGATCCCAAGGGCCGTTTGAAGCTGGCCAAGATTCATAGACCTGTTTTTTGGACTTGAACTGTTTTCATTACAAACTTTGCAAATTGCTGCAATTTTTTTCAATTTATTTATCAGTTTGACGACACTATTTAACAACTCTCCAAAGGCCTTCATGAAGAAGAGTCAATATTTGATTTTTCAATTTATTTGGTATGACAACGCGGGAGTTGTTATTATTTCCTTGAAGACAAAGTTATTCATTTTGCAAAGTAAGCTGCAGTTTTCGATTGTAATATGGTAGCAATACTTGTGTTTTTACGTGATTTGGACAACCATTTAGCAAATAGTTTTTTACTTTTTTTAATATTGAGTCTCTATTAGTTTCCTGTAGTATTTTGTCGGCATTTATAAATGTGTTCAAAACATCTTCAACATGTAAAGAGTTTTCAGTGTTATCAAGTTCAGGGTCTGCACTCATTGGCAACCGCGTCGGCGTTGGCATTTTTTTCACTGCTACGATTCTTTATTTCGAAGGTATTCACCATAAGCGCAATAGCCCATTGCTGAATTGTTGGAAGGTTGACGTAGACAAATGTTTGATGAACTAAAAACGGTGACTAACGGGTTATGGTCCGTAAAAAGAATAAACTTACGACCATATACATACATATTGATGAAATTTGGTGACACCAAAAATAATAGACAACGCTTCCTTTTCAAATTGCGCATAACGCTCTTCATGGGCATTTAATGTTTTTGACGCGAAAGCTATAGGCTTCTCTGAACCATCAGATTAAATATGCGATAAAACGGCTCCTATTCCCTAGTATGATGCGCCCGTAGCCAAAAGCAGGGGTAGGTTTTCTTGGTGATAAGGTAATTCAGCAGCTTTTACAATATGATTTTTTTATCTCCTGGAAAACGTTTTCTTGTTCCTTTTCCCAACAAAATGCAATATTTTTACTACATAATTTTTTTCTTTTTTTCAACGTATGTCGTTCACTTTAAGGATTGTTAAAATTCTCTCGAGGCGATCACGATGCTTTATGTCGGGGAGATAATTTGCACATCCTTCGACTTTGTTTTGCAATAGCTGTTCAATAAACCTTTGGAAGATTGCTGGGGCACTTGCTATTCCATAAGGAAGCCGTTGGTAGTGCAAGAGACGGAAAGGAGTACTAATTACTAAGACCTTTTTCGACTCCTCGTCCAACTCCATTTGTATATATGCGTCTTTCCGATCTATTTAAAAGAAAAAAACTTTCCAAATCGAATTTTGTGGAATAATAACTGTTCGATTTCCTATTTAAATTTATGTATTAAGGCAAAAGTCCCTAATGCTCGTAAATAAATTCTTGATATTTTAAAAAAATATCATTTGTAACTTGATCGTTTACAACACATAAATTTTCGGCTCTATTAATTTCAAAATTAAATAGTTTAAAAAATCTGACCACGTAAATTTTTTCTTCCTGAACACTCGTTCCAATTAGTAAAGCATTTTATGTTTTGCTTCCACATTTAATTTTTAAATTTATTTCACCCATAATGTGAATCTCATTTCTACCATCCATGTAAAATTCTTGCTGACTGACTTATTGGAGGTTTTCCCAAAAATTCATGTGTTTTTTACTAATAATAGACACAGATGCGCCCGAATCGATTTGGAATTTTACAATTTTATTAAAAATTCCTAAATCAATAAACATTTTATTATTTTGCTGTAGATCATACCCGTCTTCTGTTTTTTAAAATTATTCAACATTTTATTATTATTACAGCAGACCTAGTTCTTGTTTTTTTTTATTAGTTTTAAGTTTTGTTTCAGTTTCATTTTCTTCATTTGCAATAATTGTAAAAACTTCGTTTATTTCTATTAAATTGTTGTTGTCACATTTTGCATTGCTTTTAAATTGCTTTTTTTTATTGTCATCATCACCTTTTGTAAAACATACTGGTGCTATATGACCAACTTTACCATACTTGTGACAAACGGCATTTTTAAATCGCCAATTACTACGGGGATGCGCTGTAAAACAACCAGAGCTCCGTTCAAATTTTTGATTATCTATATTTTTGGTTTTATAATCTTTACATTTTGTTTTAAGAAGTAATTTTTTATTCTTTGTATTAATAATGATATTAACATCGTCATCTTCAATATTTGGTTCATTCGATTTAATAACAGCAATTGTTTTTGTTGTAGCTTCATGTGCTCAAGTATGATAAGTAAATCGTCTAATGAAGGCTGAGCAGAACGAATAGCATGATACGGTGTATGTAAAATTATTTGGTCTCTAATCATGTCATTCACGTAATTACAGGTGCAATTTTTTACTCCACAAGAGAAATTGCATTGTTTTGCTATACCACGTAAATTAACAACCCACGATATGCGCTTTTTTGTTCGAAATGAGTTGCCAACATAGAAGTACTTTCTTAAAATGTTTATGAATTTAGATCGTTATACCCAAATAATTTCTTAATCAATTCAAATGCTTAGTTACCAATCCAAGACAGGAAAAATGATTTTTTCTTTGATGACGATGTAACTGATTATGCAATAAAATTTTAATTTAGTTGTTCTAAATAAGCAGCAAAATATTGACGTTCTTTGTCGAAGCTATGAAAGCATGTGGCGGTAGAGCTAACTGTGTAAGCGAACTTGTGTTGGCTGGCGAATACTTTAGCACGTTTACCATACATTTACGTTGATCCTCTAGCATTTTGTTCATCAACTCCTGTTGTTGTTTAAAAAGAGCCTGTGCGAAATCTTTGTTTTGACTCACTTGGACTTGATTTTATATTTTCACTACGCGTTATGTACAATATAAAAGCTATATATATATAAAAAAACAAAAAAATACAGTATCCTCGTCGCCACTGTTAAATATTTTCACGGGGCATATGCACAATAAAATAATTATGTTTTGTAATCGGCAGTTGGAATCAAACTAAAACTTTACAGGAAGGTTACATTTAAATCAGTGATGTGCAAAAGTAAAAATGTAGTTGTGTTAGTGTGAACACTATACATTTGCATTCGTCGCTGGCTCATTGACGACTAAAAGCAAGAGCGTAAAAGTTGATCGGGGACAAAAGGTCCAATGAAGAGCTCATGACTGATTTAATGCACATACATACAAGGGCGTTTAGTTGTATTGCAATGTATGAGCAAATATATACATATGTAACAGGTTTAGTCGTAGATGTGCTCTTGTTAAAAGAGTAAGGGACGAACAGCCCATAAAGCATATATAATATATAACAGTCCAGTAAAGTGTGATGATCGACCATGAACGATATGTGCAACTGCTTACCACTGTTTCTCGATGAGTTACAGCAAAGATTACAGCGAATGGAGAGCAAAAAAGATTTAAAAACTGACTTAACTTTCTTTCACTAAGAGCAGTTCTATTTTATTTCTTTCATTCGTTTTAATTACATTTCTAGCAGCCCTTCTTGCATTGTATTCTAAACGTTGTATTCAGCAAACTTATTTCATTTGCATTCATCGCATAAAATATTAAATTCGAAAGAAAAATACAAAATTCTATTATCATTTTGTATTTTACAAAATTCTATTATCATTTTGTATTTTTTGAATGATGGATAGTGCTTTTTAATACAACTATACGGTTTATGAATAATAGAAGCCGAGAATCTTTGATCGATTTGCGCAGGATAGGATTTGATTTTCTGTTAAGTTGTTTCACGTAGATTCGATTTTTGTTATACGATTTTTAACGGAAAAAATATATCTGCCCTAATATACAGTACCGAGCATAAAAATGTAACGATATTACTAGCAGTATATAATTTCATCCAACATTCTTTTATTAAATCTTATGATTTTTTTGTAGTTGTTTTTTTTTTTTTTTTTTTTTGATAATTCGTAGTCTTAATAATGTTTTGTCCCTAAATAGAGAGTTAAGACAATATTGGAAAAAAGAGTGTAAATTTTACGGGAGCAAAAAAATTCAACACAAAAATTCTTTATTATTATTTTATGTATCCAATTATTATTAAAAATATTTTATAAAAATTAGTATTTGGTACTGTATCCATTATTTTTTATTACTTCTCTTAACCTTCACGGCATTGAATCCACGAATGTTCTAATAGTATCCACATAAATTTTGTGGCATTCATATTGAAATAATTTTACTAAATCTTTAAAATTTTTTGGTTTTTTCTTTGCCACTCCACGTTCTTCAAGCTTCCATAGATTTTTTATAGAGTTAAGATCCGGAGATTGTGGTGGCCATTCCAAAACTTGTACATCAATGCTACTCAAGTTTGTTTGAGCTAAGTGATTTGTGTGCTTTGGGTCATTATTGTGTTGGAATATGGACCTCGGTGCAATTTTTTTTCCAAGATAACACAGCTTGTGGTCTTGGAGAATGTCACAGTATTTCTCTGCACTCGTTCCATTGATTTTCGTCAATGGTGCAACTGCATCACAAGATAATGCACTTAATAATAATTTACTCTTAATTTGAAATTTAATAACATAATAAATATTGCATACCCGATTCTGAACCCTACCATGCTTTACTGTGGGTAGCTGAAACCTAGGCGAAAATCTCTTATTTGGTGGCTGGCGAATATACATAATTTATGCCATCGGAGCCGAAAAAGTTAAATTTGCTTTCATCGCTCCAAAGCATCTTAGCCCAATCCTCTGTTGTCCAGATTAAGTGACGCAAAGTCAAAACGCAAAATATCTGTTTTGAAACAGAGTTGGAGATCCTTTTTAAATGTCACTTGTGAGGTTAGTATATCTCAGCATATGTACATATAAAGAAATTTGAAGTAACTTACCGAAAATTGAATCATGTAAGGTCTTTCTTTCTACTTACCCCATCATAGTTAATGGGTAAATACACGTCCATGTGCAATATTCTACCAAAGTTTTTCGTTCTAATCCTTAAGAGAAAAATATACGCTAATCTTAAACTATTATTTTTATTTTTCTTTTTATTTTGAATCTTGATCTATTAAAAATAACGTTATTCAGCATTTTTATATTGTATCTTTCAGGTTAAAAATCAGTATCGGTTCCCACATACTTTGTTCAAAAGAAATAAGTGTTGCGTACAACAGCTTACAGCTTTGTTTACATTCAGCGGCGAAGATAGACCACTTTAAGGGCTTAGCCCTTTCCCCCGAAAATACATTCATTTAGTCCTGGCCCCCTAAAAGTCCTTCATTTTTTTATTGCTTATTTGCCTAGATAAACTGCTATTGTTCCAAATTTAGTATTAATCGGAGATGCCATGCCAATTTATCCAATATCTAAAGTTATTGATTGATAATGTGACGGAGTTGTTTGTTGTTCTCAAAATATATAAAAAGTAATATTTACTACATCAGTAGCTTGAAGAAATAAGTTTTCAAGACCGATGTTTCAGTAATTGTAAATTTTGTTATAGTGTTTACATTTTTTCTTCTTAATTTGTGTCATACTTCGAAGTTGTAAACTAAAATATATTTTATAATAAAAACTGTACCATCGATTTTGATGTTGAAAAAGTAAGTTGCCAATAAATTAATATCCGCAATACCCAAGGTTTGAGTGACCACTTTGCCCAGTCAAGTTTTTAAGCCCTATCCTATTTTTAAACTTCCCCAAGCATTTTTTTATGGTAGACAGATCTGTGCTCTGCGAAGTCCACTTCAGAGCATTTATATTTTCTCTTCCTAAATAATTTTTTAAAATCTTTCCAGTGTTGATTGGTGCATTGTCCTGTACATGCTGAAGTTTTTCCTCATTAGTTGTCTACCTTCTGCTATTGCAGTCTCCTCTAGAATTTTTAGGGAGATAGCTCTCCCTTCCAAAAGAACTATACTACCTTTACCACTCGCCGATAAGCATTCTCAAATCATTCGGGCACTTTCCAACGACTTAAAGATGGGTAGAGTATATTTGCATATAAGCTGTTCGCTAGGTTGACATACAAACACTGTAACGAAGTTTCATCACATACAATATCATATTATTATTATACATATATTGTTTTCATATATTTTATATTGTATTATTATACATATATTATTATACATACTATTATATTATTATACATACTATCATACTATCATTATATATATATATATACATATATATATATATATATATATAATATATATATATATATATATATATATATATATATATATATATATATATATATATATTGATTCTATATTATTAGTATACATTATTATTACAGAGTACTATTATGTTTACATTTCTAGAATTTTTCTTACTTTTATTATTGGAATTGTAGTTATGCATCTGAATTTTTGATTGAAGTTATTTTTCTGAGTGAATCATTCTGAATACGGTTACTTTTAACATAGTGTTAAGTCAGAAGGGAATGACAAGAATATCTATGTTATTTCAACAGACAAAGAGAACTAATACAAGCACGCATGTAAGTTGGTGTAGTGTAATGTTAAAATTTATGTGTTAGTCACTACTGCTGAAGTGGAGAGGCATTTGCTGTTTCAGTTGAACTTTGTCTGAACTGTATGTGGACAGCTGGTACAAGTATGTGATAGCTTTACCAATAGCCATATGCAAGCGACAGGTAGGCCCAGCTGAAGCAGTGGTGTACAGAGACTACTAGTGGTTTCAAACAGCCATGGGTCTCAGACACAGTAGTCGTAGTGCACAGAAAACTAATGGCTATAGTTCTCTGGCGTGGTAGTGACTAACACACTAACATTTATAAATGAATTCAGGACCCAATTCAAGGCATGAGATGATTCTAAGTGGGTACGCTAAGTTGAACGGTTGACTGTCGGTTTAATATCAAAGATAATGTTGTAGAATTTTAAGAAATTTGGTCAATTAATAAATTGAAATTAAATATTCTGTTTCGCTTTACATAACCTTAACTTCATGAGTATACCCTGGCAAACCTCGTTACAATACCATACCGCAAGTATATTTAAGTCTAATGCTGAGTTAACAGTCCGATGAAGTCCGAGTATCAGAAAAGGGAGCCTCTGTAAGCTTGCAAGAATTCAAAACGTCTTTTTGAGAGTTTTCTTACTGAATTGCACTTTTATATCGAAATGGGATTGTGATAGCTCTTCTAGTCATGCAGAGTACAATCAGAGCTTGCCAAATAATGTATGCGACAGGAAGCTGCTATTAGCATCGATGGTGCCTTTAAGTTTAAAATCAAACACTCGCGTAATTAAAGTCCATCATGAACAAGATAGTGTCGTCCATTTTATTTTTTTTAAATTTAATAAAGAAACTAAAGAAAAAGTCCTAACTGCTGTTGATACCATTAAGTCTAATAATGCTGCATTAAAGAAAGCAAATGTTGAAGTATGCGACAAACAATTCAATGTAACAAACAATTTAGTGTTTACGATGCTAGATGGAAAAACAGCTTAGACCTTAGCACTACCTTCGGAAATGAATAATTTGGACACAATATAAAAAGAAAAAAAAAAATCATTGGAAGTGAGACATTTAAATCGGGAATTTTGTCATAACACGCTCGAACAAAATTGATGGAATGCGTACTTCATATAGCTTACAAGTAACATGCCTTTTGAAAAGACGTCTGCGATCGAAGCAAAACATAAGTTTTGAAAACAAGCGTCGAATTCAGACGGCATACAAAAAGTGAATAAGCTTGAGAGTAAATTATGTATAACAAGGATCTAGGTCTTCGAACGATGGCAATACCTCAAGGCGTTTTTTTGCAACCCTGTACTTGTTGCCGTGTTAATGAAGAATTTACAGATCACTTCTGAATTATTCTTCAGATGGCAAGTGACCAGAAAATTGATAGTGTGAAGTTTAAAAAATTTGTGTGGGATTCAGCTGAGCCTGGTACTTCATGCCTGTTACTGTCCATAAAATACTTGTACATGGAAAGGACAAAATTGATGAAGTAGTACTTCCTATTGGTATACTCTCTAAGGAAGCAGAAGAAGCCGTAATAAGGATTACAGAAAGTTTAAATTAACCTTTTCCAGAAATTGTAATAGAACTGCAATATACATATTGATGTTTTTCGTCGTTTGCTTGCATCATCTGATGCTTGTATAACTAGTATAAGACGTTAATCTAAGAAACATCTTTTAGAAATAGATGATATCGTAAAGAAATGATAGTTGATAAATAAAGTGTGTATTGATATAGATTATTTTGGAATCATTTAGCTTTTATTTATATATTAATCTTCAGGGGTTCGAATTGTTCTCGCGTTTGCTCACTAACACACTTCGTAGAAGTCTTTGACCTTGTTTAATGACAAAAAATTACTGCGATTCTATTGTTAGAAAATTGTTGTTATAATTTATAACTGCGATATTGTTACAAAAAGCGTAATCCTAAGAGTATGCAACAGATTTTATTACAACCAGCAGACAGCTTTCCTGAGGTCGCGGTCGGTGAAAATCGGTAAAGTTTTTTAGACTCTCAGGGTTCATTTGGTCCATTTGGGTACGTACGAGCTACTGAGCTGCGTGAAAATTTTCGTCAGTCTTCGTTTTACTATATTTAACAGTGTTGCCAATTTAGTGCCTTTCGCGCTACATTTAGCGCGTTTCAACTACCGAAAAGTCGCATTTTTTCTTTTAGTGCTTTTTCAAAAAACGCGTTAGGTTAGCGCTTTTCTACGTGCAATTTTTTTATAAGAAATAAATTTAATAAATTAAATAAATTCATTAATTCATATAAACAATTGACTTAAAATCCTTCGTGCTGTAAAAATTACGTAATTCCAGATAATATTTTTGAAAAAATTAATAAAAATAGTGTTTTTAAAACGTCTCTCAAATCTAAGAGCCCATTTTTCAAAACTTATAGTCATTTTAGAAGAAAGCTAAAAATGTTAATTATTTAACTAAAACACTAAACGTGTTAGTTGTTATTACAGCTTTAAAGATCCCAAGAGGATAACAGAGCCATAATAAATTTTTTCCATCTTATACCAAGTCATGCTATGGGCTTTTCTTTCAATCTTCTTCTCTAGTAATGGGCTTGCCTTCCGATTCTTCTACTTATCTGCGAGTTCTATTCAATGGGTAGTTTTTCTGGCCAGACAATTTTAAAAATCCACCGTAGACAGGGGTTTTATGCCTGAATGCAAGACAACGCCTTATAGCAATCAGTTGGGCCTGAATACGTCCAATCTGCTCTGAATATCAGTGCCGGAACCTCCGGACGTCGTGAGGATGTCAAAAAGACTGGACATCTCCCAAATTTGTGATTCAGAATTCGGAAAAGCGTTGTGTTTGTAGGGTTGGTTGATTCATATAATTTTGATTTTGAAGATTTTTGTCCGCAAGCCACTCTGTATGCTTCTGACTGTATGGAGTCAATTTTTCATTGCACTTCGCAATGTCTGTTAGCAAAGAGATAGATATCATCTGAGTAATCTAAGTCTTACAACTTTGTGTTAAGTCCCAAGTTTATACCACGTTGCAACACATAATCGAGTACAACGTTAAACAGCAGTGGAGAAAGAACACAACATTGCCTAACACCAGCACCAAAAAATTAAGAAAAAGTTTTAAAGTTGTTTTTTTTTGTTCTAAATCGTTTTCAATTTCATGTTTAATCGTTCAATTATTAAAAAATCTTTGTAATAGTAGAAATTGTTTCCTTTACAACTTTAGTATATTTGTTGGCTTTAAATATTATTACCGCTTTTTTACAGCGCGTTTGGATTACAAATAGTTAAATAAATTATAATTTAGTATTTTTAGCGCCTTTTAAGTACTAATTTTAATCGTAAAAAATTGGCTACACTGATATTTAAGTAACTTCAGTAGAATTTTTTTTCAACAAAATATTACAAAAGCAAATGTATGTATCAAATTTAAAGACGTTTACTTTTATAGGAAGACGTGGCCGTGGTCGATTTTCATAAAATTCCACTATTTTCTTCATTTAGTCAATATAATGCTTGGTGCACGCTTTCTATGATTTTCACCTTATATTTTTTGCACAAAAATGTATGAAGCTATAGTAGTGTGCAGCGTACCCTTTGCCACAACCTTCCTTTTTTGCCCATACCCTAACTAGAGATAATAAACCTGCTCCTAAGCAGGTTCTCCATCCAAATCGATATCCTCCGGTCAACACCCAAATCATACACCCTCAATATCCAAGAAAAATGTCAAGCGTTTCATCAATTGTCCCCACAATATCATGAAGGGCTGTTTCCACCTACCTTCAACTGAGGCCCCACAAAAGTTGTACGGAGTGAGCATATTCCTAACATGTGCATCAATCAGTCTTTCCATTGTTTTCAGAAAAAATTATGACAGACTGATTAGTCTATAATCTTTTGCGGTAGCATTGTTGATTCTCCCCATATAAATAACCTTTCTAACTAGTATAATACTGCTTCTTACTTTACCTTCATTTGTTGAAGATAGGAGCATATAGTTTCGTGAGCGGACCAGGATTCTTGGATTAAAGCTACGTGGATATCTCCTTTCCACGAAGCGCAGCAATTCGTCCATTGCCGCTTAGTTGTCAGGCCGCTGGGACTCCTCAATGAGTTGTCGTTGGGCAGAATCAGTCTTAACTGATTCAACCCGTATTTTATGACGCCCTGTGAGGGGCGTAGGAGTTGGGGGGCTTTTGATCTTATCTAAATCTAATGAGCCTTGACTTCTCCCTCAATCATCCAATCTTTCGTACTTAGTTTCATGTTGTGGCGTTTGATCAATGTGATTATGGCTTCGTCCTCAAGATAGGAGGAGGAATCCACACTCTCAACGTCGTGCGAAACGGGATTTGGTCTAAGGGGACAATATCAATTTTGGACCCGGGCCGTAGTTCACCAACACCGCAGATGCAATCTCTCAGAAAGTCGAAAGCTTTCCCGCTACCACATCCAACGGCCTTGACCCCTTTTAGCCATTTGGCCCCGTTGAAATTCGTGAAGGAGTCGTCCTCCGTGAGGGCGAGCTTATCCACCAATGCACGGCCATTTGTCCATGGCCATCTTGCCCTCTGACTGACTAAGGTCTATAATGGCTACTTGTAACTCAGGTGCTGATGTTAAGCTTGTTGAAGATTACAACCGCTTTCCCTCCGACACTTAATACTGGGTTCACTTGCTTCACTCTTAATGTCTGTAGCAGTTCTTCGATGTGAGGATGTTGCACGCAGCTTCTTACGTGTTTTGCGTGTAGACTTCGTCCTGCCGCATTGTTCATCACCTTTCTTTAGCCCCGATGTAATCCCTTTGGATGTTGAGGAGATTACATTGAAATCCTCCGAAGCGCTGATCATGTTCAGTCCAGAGCTGGCCTGAGGCCCGGTTTTATCCGAGATCACAAGATTTTTCTGGTGATCACCTAAACAGAAGTATTAAGCGTTGCCTACTTCTTCCTAGCATCCAATTTTCTGATAAGCCGAAGAGAGCGTTTGTACCTGCCAACCTCCTCTTCTCAACGTCAAGAATATTCTTCTAGCTTTTGGCAGATACATGGACTTCTTTAGTTAGTCCTTTCACATTAAGTGGCCTAGAGGATACCATGATCAGGTCCTCCTCGTCGGTCTCGTAGGGACTTAGGCCTCCCAGATCTTCGAGGTAGTCATCAGAATCGTCCGACGTAACCGATTCTTGCCTGGCCAGATCCTGTCCTATCAACTTCTGGTTTTAGCGCGCTAGTGGCTTGCCAACTAATAGAGCCTGGCGTTGCCACACTACTAGTGGAGGTAGCAGACAACTCACTACAGCCTGAAACAATCGCTGCAGTAGTTTGGTCTCCGGAGATTATAAAGCGCTTTACCGGATACGCAGGGTATAATTTGTTTTTATCTTCCATTTTGAATAAAAAGTGGGGTTGCATCTTATGCCTCCTACCAGGCTTATAAAACTGCCACTGGAGACAGACGCAGACCACCGGCCGCTCATTATGAGACAGATGCCAGAGGATATAAGCGTCAATTTAGTCACTCCTCTGGAGAAAAGACGCAAAAAAGACGGGGAGTGGGTAGTTCTTACTTTGTGCTCAGTCCAGACCCTCTGGTATGCATAGCTCTACCAGAACCATCCATAAGTCAAAGTTGGCAAACACCCGCGTTTTTTGAAACCAAATCCACCGGGCTTATAGGGTTTTTTGATAGTTTTTTTTTTAGGCTTAATAATTGCTTTTAAATTTCGAACATTTCGACTATATTTTTTTGTTTATTAGTACAATTGCGTTGGTTTAGTATTTAAAAAGCAATTTGTCACTTTTAGTGGGATTAAGGCGACATTGTGCACTATGAGCTGTTAAAAATAGGTGATCAGAGCAGACTGAAACTACTTCATTTGAACTGTGCATTATGAGAAAAGCGGTCGAAATATAAAGACAGATAAAATTTTCCTTTTGCGTGACAACGCTCGGTCTCACGTCGCAAAAGCTGCCCCAAACAGTTGTTAGGAACGATCAAGTGCGACACCCGCTGTATTCTCCAAACATTGCTCCTTCTGACTATTCGCTGTTTGGATTGATACAATATCTTTTGGCATGTCACCGAATAACTTTTTATTGAAGAAATATAAAATCGGCTTCAAAGTGGATCGCTTCAAAAGACGAGAAGTTTTTCTGAGACAGGATTCGAACATTGGCTCAGAGGTAGAGAGAAGATGTAAGCAGTGATTTTCTAAATTTTTATTTTAATAAATTTGTTAAATCGTTATCTTTTTTGAGCTAAAAAGACTAACCGGTCAGACCACAATGGTGCACTGAGTGGTAATGTTTCTGATTATAGAAATTACGGGCATTATTACTTTTTGTTATCAGCTAGCTTAGAAACTGAGCCTAAACTAGGTATCCTGATGCATATGTTTTTATTCATTTGAATATATTTAAAAAGTATATTATAAATATAACAGTACTTTAAGTAAAATTTTATTATTTTATTTCAGCAATATTAATATGTATTATTATATTGTATCTACTTTTAGATGCCACGCTGTAGCTTTGTCGCTAAAAGTCTTCCTTTCAATCAAATTGATAAATTGGCCATATCCGGGGGATATTCAGCATTTTACCCATCTACTAAACCATTAGTTCCAATTGTTGGAAATTGGCAGAAACGTTATTGTTCTTTAGCGGATACTTTTAAGCCTGTTCTTGATCGTGTTTATAATTTTGAAGTCCGCGAGGACGATGTTTTTATTGTAACCAGCACAAAATGTGGCACAACTTGGGCCCAAGAAATGACATGGCTTATATTAAATAATTTCGATTTTGAAACAGCAAAAAATGTAGAATTAACAACACGTTCACCGTTTCTAGAGTAAGTCAATTTAAAATCTCCTATAATCAAAAGCTGATAGGAGCGCGTTTTTTGTGAAAAATGTTTGTATTCGTATAAATATTTACTAACACTGGTGGCCATGACTAAAGCAACTGATACTACACAGTGAAGTTATGGCAAATATAATGTCTTAAAAAAATTTAGGTTGAAATTTTTTTGTACACTAAGCGAAATACATATTAAGTACAACACTTACACCGTTTCTTAAAAATCAGATGGTTTTATTTTACAGAATTTTAACAAATCTAAGCCTCTTTGTAAATATAAAACTAATCTATTGAATAATTTTATCTTTTATAATTAAAAAAATTTATTTTTGTGCACGAAATAAATATAGCGAAAAAACTAATATTAACAATATTTTTTAAGCGGGCTTATAACCTAATATATATTTTTTTAATATTCTCTACGGGACTTAAGTCAGGACTAATAGCCAGCTATTCCATAACATTAATGTTTTTATCCAAAAAAGAACTTTTAATTGCCTTGGAATTGTGGACTGCTGTGTTATCCTGTTAGAAAATAATGGAATTTTCACGAAAATTTTATTCATAGCTAACTTATAACGTATTAACAATCTTTTTGCAAAAACAAATGAAAATAATTTATCATTCATTTTGCTAACAGAAATTGTAGTTTTAAAATAACAAAAAAAAGTTTAAAATATGCCGAGTCAAAATTAAAGCAACTTTTGTATTTCTCTCAACTCAAGCAAACAATCTTTTCATACGAATTTCTTTTGGAAAGAAGACTTTTGTAAGACTTTTATAACACTATATTTGAGAATGCAGACATCTCACATAACTAGAAACTAGCCATAATAGTGCTCAGTATTGCCTCCACCATTCACACCTACCGCCCTATATCACTACTGCCTTATATTAAAAAAAATATTAAAAGAATTATAGCCGCCTGATTATCATAAACTAGCCAAAAAAAAGTTTGCGTAAAAAACCATTCCAAGATAATACAAAAAAATGACACAACAACAGCTCTTAAGAATATAAAATTACTTTTATTTATTTTTATTAAATCTTGTTGCATAGTTTTAAGAAATATTTAAATCCAGCGAATAAAATTCATTATTTACAAATTTGAGATGGAACAGAATTAGGGCTTGACGATTTTTTCCATACAAAATGACATAAAAAATCGTTGGCAAAAGCAGTCGAAGATAGAATCTATTTTATTTTTTTAGCGTTTTTTCTTATTCTCTCAATTGTGCTCTCACAATCTGTGTATGGTGTTGCCGTACTTTCATCGGATTTTATGCATTTTGTAAACAAAAAAATATTGTTTTGTTTTGGAGCGAAAAAATAGAAACAAAAATCAAAGCAAATATAAAAACATTAAGAGCAATTGATAATATTTGAAGTTGCGGCTGTCGATTTTATTATGGGCCATCTTCTTTTGGACAGCGATTTTGATTGAAGTTGCAGGCGTATTGTGTTTCATCACTGAATTACAAAAAAGTAAGTGTGTGTTAAATAAATACGCAGAATAAGTCTGGGTAAAATTGTATATGAACTTATTTAAAATCTTATTTTTGGATATTTTTAACAGCATTAACAATAAATTAGTGTTTAGTTGGATGGTCTGTTCTTTTGAGAACTACAGCCAATATTTTTTGCATGGAATACACCAGTTTTATAGTGACTTCTATTGATATTTCCTTCTATTCAGTTGGCAAAACTTCTTAAATATAATTTTTGATATTATAACATGATGGAGAATTGGCACATGCAACTGTTTTGGAACATTAAAAAGTATCTAAAGCCTTACAATATCAGCCGCGTTCTTAGAATCCTTACCTTATACAAATAAAACATTGCTACTAAAACCCAGTTTCGTTAAATTATGCTTCCAGTTGACCGTTAGAATGTCTAGGTGAGCTATCTTTGGCACAATGGACTCAATAACCTGCAAATTGTATACCCCGTTAGCCGGCACACACCCCATAACCATTACACCTCCACCTCCACCGTGTGTGTGTAAGCACAAATTAGCTTTACGTAGTGGCGTACCGAATTTTCTATACACGAATTGACGACTTTTTATTATAAGAATTGCAATACTTACTCGCATCCAAATATATAACCCTTTTCCAGAATTCTAATGGTTTATTTAACAGCTCTATATCGAACAACATTCTTCTTTGACTCTTTTTAATAAAATAAAGGCCTTCTTACGTTCTATACGAGCATGAAAACCGTTTCGATTTAAGATATTTCCGAAATTTCCATCACATATACTCCTGTTCTATGGTACTCACTCCGGTCTATAGTTTGTTCAACAGATCTACTGCTTTCCTAATGAACATCAACAGATCTAAAAGCGTAATGGTAGATATGTCACCCAGTGAGACCCTATGTCTATCTAAACAACTCCACAGGATTATTCCATAGGTTTCTCCATTTTGAGAGTTTTAGGTCCATTTTTTGAAACTCCACCTTAATTCTAGAATTCTCAGAAAACGTAATGTCTATTTCCTCCAGCTCTAAGCCCTGTTTCCGTAATTCTTTGAGCACCTAAACCGTTAGCAGGAATTTTTAACAATGTTTTTTCAAGTTCTGCCTCAACAGAATCATTCGAATCAAACTCAAAAATTTGTTTCATTTCTCTTGTTAATGTTCATGTTATATAGCTCCAAAATTCACCCAAAGAATTTTTTGTGTAGCGCATCACATTAAATTAACGCTGCGAATAAAGCCAGTAATCATATTTGATGATAGAAACAATACCTCTTTCGGAGTCAGCACAGCATCTCCAGTAACCTAATTCTCTGAGCCGAAATAACTGGACACTCACACATTATTCAGATGTGAACACATGTTCAGATGTTTCAGCAGAGGTCATGCAGAACCGATTAATCTCAACATTTCCCAAAAACTGATGGTATCTAAGACTACAGCGCCCAGAAAATAGATCCGTTAGTACCCCGAGATCGCTCTTATTGATAGCCTTGTGGATTTAGTGAGAGCAAACATAAATTTCACTCGCTGTTAAACACTTTTTGTTGTTTTTTGTTGTATTTCACTTGCCTATAGACTATTGTATCTGGAAAAATTTTTCACTGAATTATCGTAAGATTTTCTAAAAAAGTTGGGAACTATTTTTTCACAGAGCAAATATCGAAAAAATCAGCAGACTTAACCGCACTTAAATTACAATAAGAAACGCACAAATTTTTTACTTCAGCTATATCTAAAAAAAAGCATAGAATTTCATTCTATATTACTTCGTTCAAAAATAGAACATCCATAGACATGAGAAATGTGCTCTCAAATAGTGAGAGTAATTTCAAAATCTAAATATTTTTTGGTATCATTATTTGTTTTTAAATAATTTTTTTAAGATGCGCTGACCTAAGCCAGATAAAAGCTATGGACCCATTGCTATACTGCCGTACCTGTCCTGAGAGACTAATGCATACACAGATGTGTCGGCTTCTTCATGATAACAATTTGTTAACAAACAGACAGTCTGTGGCTGTGTTAATTGATGTTTTCGAAGAATTAAGATCCAAGCTTGACAAAAACATCATTTTTGGTTCTTTTTGATCACTCAAAGTTATTTGATACTGTTGATCATATTATTCTGTACCATTAGTTAAGAAATATGTTTAAATTTTCAACGATTGCAACGAAACTATTGTCATCATATTTATGTAACAGATTTCAGTCGGTTTACATTGGCCATGAAAAATGTTACATTTGCACGATAAACAGAGGAGTGCCACTAGGCTCAATTCCTGGACCATTATTATATGCAATTTCAAATGACTTACTATTACTGCATCAGATTGGTGTTATTGGGATTTGGGGAATGAAATATAACCGTTCGGAGATAAAGGATGCGATATAAGTGGACTGTATTGAAAAAACACCAATTTTAGTTGAAAATATAATTGCTCATCGACATGAGATATTATATGTGAAAATGAGTATAAATGAAAATGAGAGTGTATTAGAATATGAGGTATTTAGTATATGAATGTGTGTGCAGGCTTACCTTGGATGTATATGTGTGTATAACACAAATGATAAGATCTGGAGGACTTATAGGTTTACAATGACTCCACAGATTATTAATATATAAAAGTAAACTAAATTTAATGTTTTTTTTTTATTTTAATAAAATAATTTTAATAATTTTAGAAAATTATTTAGAAAGAAGAAAAATCTTCTTTAATGTCAATTTGTAATTGATTTGCTATTGAATGGTTTTAATTGAACGATAATTGATAGGAATCTGAATTCAGTCCTTCGCGTGAAGGTTTTTTGTACGCGTTTTCGCGGTTTAACATTGTAGTTTAACAGTCTTCGAATATGCCATTCACAATAGTTGACTGGAAACTATTCGTTACGAATACTTACAAAAGCTATCAATTACAAATTGACATAAAGAACGTTATAAAATCACTGGATTTTATACATTCTACCCGCCGAAAAGAAAAAAGGGGTGGTATTTAATTATTCCGTCTGAACACACAATACTTCAACGAAAGATCGTATGGCTTGTGGCAATATTTATTGGTTCGGTCCAGATGTAGCTGCTTTTCGATCCGAGCTGGAGGCTGATGGTAATCGGCTACATTGCAAACGGGTTGACGTTGATGCTGATACTGCCTTTTTAACTGTTGGTCTGGCTGCGGATATATAATTACGTCTTGACCTCCGAGCATATCCTCTTTGGTGAATTTTCCTTTGAAGGGAATTTAAAAGGCTTTTAATGCCCGGATGTAACAGTGTATGGTGATAGTTGCCGCATATTCTGCATGTGTCAATACATGGACTCGCACTCAACTTATGGCTCTTGGCCAAACAATTAGTGAAATACTTGTATTTTCTGACGATTTTGTTTCGCATTTGTACATCCATGTTAAGGAATCGTTCGCAAAACCTTATTGAATGGAACCGCCTGCAGAGTCTGCAGTGGTACACATCTGGTTCACGTCGTAGGTTTCAGTAAATTTTTTTCGGACGTCTAGAGCTTAAGATTTTAAATAAATAGACGATTTTAAAATGAAAAAAATGAAAAATGTATAATAATGAAATGGGAGAGAAAGAATAAAAAATTGAACAGTTTGATGATAATAGTGTATAAAATATAGATGACCTATGGATCAGAAAGATATCCATTATTGTACTCAAGATAGATAAAAAAATTTGCGAGTAACTGTGTCCAATGCAGTCCTAATAAGTCCTTTTAATTCATACCAAACGCCATTCCGAGGGAGGAAATAGGTTGTCCACAATTACTACTAGATCACCTGGTTTGGGATTAGGCTGAGTATCTTTCCACTTATAGCGCTTATGTCTTCAAATAATAATCTTCCCAGCGTATAGCGAGCTGTTGATGAATAACTTTTCCCAGCGATTGACGCCGACGAAATTCCGACCATTGTCAGAATACAACCTGAAGGAGAAAAAGCTGCGCGAAATGCAGCCTTGGTTAGGCCCGAGCATACCTCTAAATGTACTGCTTTTGTGCTGAAGCAGACGAACACACACACGTAGCCTCTCATTATTGGCGCTCTTCTAAGCGAGAAGCCTTTGAGTTCAAAGGGGCCGGCAAAGTATATTCCAGTAGCTTGGAATGCGATTGTAAGGCTACATCGATCTAGCGGTAAAGGTGTCATGATTTGAGAGCACGGCTTTCGTTTGTATATTGTACAAGTTTTACACTGTCTTATGACTTTCTTTTTGCATGGTTTTAGTCTGGAAATATAGAACACTGTCTGTACCATTGTGTACATCTGGTTGCATTCTGCATGGGCTAGCAAAAGGTGTAAATTATTTAAGTATAGTTGACAAAATCTTGAATCCTCTGGTAATATGATTGGGTGACACTCATTGTAAGATAATAGTGCGTTTGTCAGTCTACCATTTGCTCGTAAAATGTTTTGTGAATCTAAAAATCTTTTAACTCGGCGGGATAATACGATTTTTGAGCTAGAGCTATTAACTTTAGTTTCGTGAACTTAATCTCTTTGTGGCTGAGATCCTTTTAAGTGTACTTGTATTGTGTTCCATAGTTCGGTGAAGTTTTATGTAGAAACAAAAATACTCTAAGCGCTTCTGAGTATGAAGAGAATCTATCCAAAACATTTATTTTCTCAAACGCTGTGTAGACATTCTACTTTCTTTTCCATTTCCAGGTCTACTAACTATTTCCTTTTTGGCAATTCTGATTGTGGTTTGGTGAGTCACCATGGTCCTTACCACCATAACATATTGTTTGCGAGTTCCTCTGGTTTAGAACCGCGCGTGCCGAGATCTGCGGGATTATCATGATTCCAGTTGGAATTGGGAAGAGACTTGTAGATTTGAGACGTTTGATTGGCAACATAGGTTTCCCAATTCCATGGCGGTTTTGATAACCATCCAATTACAATGAGCGAATCTGTCTTATGGATACAATTAAATTTGTGAGTACGACATAAGAAGCCGTCTGACATCACAACATGCACTCTTTGAGGCATCTGAGAATCCATGAATTTGGATCTTATACTTGGAACTGTATTGTATCCATCTTGGAATTCTGATTTTACCGAGTTTTAAGAGATCATCTAAGAGATTGTGTCATTTCAATTGAATTTCCGCGTTTACGATTTCATCCCATTGTAAGCCTTGTAGCCAAAATTCTTGCATTAACTTTTTGCCCTTATGATTATGGCTGTTATCCATCCCGCTGGGTCGAAGATGGTAGCTATGCCGGATAACATATTTCGCTTTGGGATGGGTTTGCTATGAGTTATTGTAGTAAATGAGTATGTAAAACTATCCGTGAGCGCATTCCATTTAATGCCTAGAGTTTTTGTAGTGTTAGTCTCTTCAAACAGGATGTTAGTGAGTAAATGGCTATCATATGCCGTGATCTTCTTTAATGGAAACCCCGCGGATTTCAGTATTTTCAAGATCTGATTTCGTAACTCTCTCGCTTCACCAGCCGTATGGCCACCGGACAATATGTCGTCTCCATGCGTAATATCTCCGCTGCTCTGGGATGCTTGCTTTCTGAGTTGGTGGCGAGTTGATGAAGACTGCGAATTGCCAAAAACGGGGCACAATTAACACCGAAAGTAACGGCAATAGAGTGTGGTGTCCGATTTGCAAATTATACAGAGTTTCTTACTGGAGCATTTTAACTTTGTGTGGCCAGGCGAGAGACAGTTGTTACAAATGTTGTTTTTGAACGCATAATCTATCCTCTGTTGAGCTGCGTATTTTCTAAACTTTCCGCATGTTCTGAGAGAATGATCACCATTGAATAGGTAACACGTAGGGCTAAGTTTATCCTGTGATGAATAGGATTCAATATTTGAATGAGAAGGAGCAGGAAGACTAAAGCGTTTCTAAGTAGTTTTTAAAGAGGATATTCTCTCAACCATTTCAATCCTTTTAACGAGCTCTGAGGGCTGTTAAACAGTCCACTACTGTAGAGTGAATTTCCTGTATGCATTTACTATTTTCTGTAGCCACAGGGATATTAAAAAGCATTTTACGCTTATTATCAACTAACAGGCGTTTATTTTCAAAGCGAGCTTTGAGACCATTCTTCATAATTACCACTGAATGTGTCTATCTCATATGGTAGTAATTTTATGAATGATTTCCTGTTGGGCGTTATGTGGGTAGACATGTTTAGTTGGGCCACCGTGTCCTGATCTACACATGTCTTTGATAATTTGATTAAATCTAAAGATTTACAGAGATAATACGCCTCGGATCAAGCGTTGAAGTTTATTTTGGCATTTTTCTCGTAGTCCCTAGAATTTACCTTGCCTGGTGCTGTCATGAGAGCTTCATAAGAGTTCTATAGTTTTGTCCACCTAGATTCAAGGTCCTCAACCTTTGATTCGTGTACTGAATCCGTGTAATCCGCTATGTATGAGTTCTAGAAATTTGAGGAAAAATCCGAAAGGTGATCGCAATTAAAAAGAAATTTTGTCGATCGTTGATATGAAATGAGGAATATAGAGTGGATTATTGTAGGACTAAATTCAAAGAGAGGGAATGAGATATTCTAAAGATTCGACTGAAGAAAAGGTCTTCAAGCGAGTGTGAAGTTCGAAAAAACGGAGAAGTTTGCAAAGTAACGTATGTTATTATTACAATATTTCTTTACAAGGTTGGTTAGCTGGTTAGATAAAAAAGGCCAACTTCGTGAACAACCTTCAGAGAACTGTAATCACAGACAATATGTGTGTCCGATTGTGCAATCAATACGCTGATTTCCTTCCGGTCTTCTGCGTATGCCGTATGCTATAGGTGAGTATTTAGTTAAGAAATAAGTAAATTGCGATGAAAACAGGGTTGAGATAACGAATTAAAAGAAGGTTTCGCCAATAATAAATTTCAAATTTAACAATAATGTGAATTCGGATTAATAGGGCAGTTAATAACTGCCTCTATTTCGATACACAAGTGTTAACATAAGCTCAACGCAAACGAACAGAGTACGATCGTTCTATATTAAACGAATACGATATTAAAAACAGAAGTTACGGAATAAAGTGTCGAGGTTCGTGGGTAGTAATTCCAATACCAGCATTATAGTGGAATCGGAATTGCGAGCGAAAAAATTGTTATTTGTTCATTTTTTATTTATTTATTTATTTATTTTTTATAATCGTTGTTTTATTCTTTGCACCACTGTACGGTTTTTAATATTACTTTGTTCTATTCTTTTTTTTTTTTTGCTGTGTTATCTTTATTTTCTTTCGTACGTTGTCGCAATAAAATTTGCAAAAAAATGTTATTGTTAGGAAAATGCTAAAAATAAAATTCACCACGTTAGAGCTTATTATGAGCTTTTACCTAAAAAATGCATTGGCTTGTGTCAAGGCTTAAAAACTTCTAAGATTACCTGCACTAATTAAGAGTTCTGCCAAGTGCATTGATCGGTTACTTTTTGTGTTATTTTAAAACATTTAAATTAAAGGCGAAAAATCGAAGATTCATGTCCGTACTAGAGCATTCTAAACTAAGATGAAATACTATAAAAGCGGCGAATAGCGGCTGGTGAGTTAGTTGGTGATCAATTGGCTGTCAAGAATTAAAGTCTACTTAAGGCGCAAACAAAAAGTGTTGTAAAAGTAGAAAAGTGTTGGTGTATTAAGACATAGTGTATTAAAGTACAGTGGAATTAATAAAAAGAGACAGATAGTAAAACAACCAAAATAAAAATAGTGTTTTATTTTTTTAACGCAATAAAAACGAACTCAAACGTTTTAAAAACGTTAAAGGTTATTATATAAATCACTGTTTATAAAAAATTTTAGATTATTTTTTTTGTAATTTTTTATAAAACTTTGAATTTGTTTTTGTTGTTAATATCATTTAATTAATTTATTTTATTTACTTATTTTTTTATTTATATTCTTATTTGTTGTTTGTTTCTCTTCTATATGTGTTTTACTTACACTATATGGTAGTGTGCTATTATTTTTGAAATGGTGTTCTTTGGTAATTACTATTATTTTTAACGACACTGTTTTATTCTATTTCTATTTTTTTCTTAACTACCGTATTTGCCCTTGAAATGATCCAAACTTTATTTTTAACGGTTTTTTACTTTCGCAGCTTTTTACCACTTTTTTGATTATTTCTATATTTATATACCAAGGTATATACATTTTTTCAATATTTTTTAACTTGGTAGAAATTATTTAAATTTTCACATTATCTACTTTAAGTATAAATTTTCACCCAACTCTACTTACGCTGTGGTTGCACTTAACGTACCTTTTTCTTCACACTGTAGATGATTTTTTATTTTTTAAATTTGATTTTTTTGCGCTTACATTTCCTCTTTTTAGTAATATATTTTTAATTTTATGCTCCACTGATTTCCATAAAGAAATAATAAAATTTTTTTCACAATTTGTTTCTTTTAGTATTAGATATATTTTTCTTTCTGAACTTTTTAGAATTCGATTCAACACTTGTTTTGAAAACATTTTTTCGTTAATCTTATAGAGGTTTTTCTAAACCTTTTATTTCCTCGCTCATATCACACAAAAAGTGAACATTTTTGTTCAATTTTTTTTATCCACTGATTTTTTAATATTTTTCAAATGTTCTTCTCTAAACTTTCATTTCATTATTTCTCTCAAACTTATTATATTGTATAGTATAGAGTTGTTCTTTTTTATTTAGTTTATGAAAAGCATTTTAATTTAATTTTTCCTCGTTGACGCAACAGGTTTCATAATAATTATGACGTACATGCGCAGTACGTCATAAAATAAAATTGCCTGTATTATATGAAATTTTAATAAAAATCGGAAAAAAGAATGTAACATATCAAAAGTTTTTTAAAATTGATAATTAGGTTAATATTTAATAAAATAAAATTATTACACCCATATTTATGTAAAACAATACATAATTGAAATATCTTTTAAGAAGTTTTAAGTGTGTAATATTTAAAATAAATACACTTCAAAATCATTTTAGGTTTTATTTGATTACATCTAA
This sequence comes from Wohlfahrtia magnifica, assembly GCA_023159175.1. Classification (NCBI taxonomy): domain Eukaryota; kingdom Metazoa; phylum Arthropoda; class Insecta; order Diptera; family Sarcophagidae; genus Wohlfahrtia; species Wohlfahrtia magnifica. The sequence goes on from JAKWBJ010000114.1 coordinate 390,521, forward strand.
TTAAAATTAAATATACATTATGACAACAAACTTTGTCGGTATATTATTGTTATTGTAATTTTTGTTATAGTAAGTTGTCCTAAAAGTAATATTTTTAAAAAGTGCAAAATTTTACGGAAAGTACTGAAAGATTCAAAAAAAGGCTTTGTCTTTAAAACACATGAATGTTTATGTGTTTTTTATATGACCTTCATTCATAACCACTAGGATTTTGTAAATGTTTCCACAATGTAATTAAAATTGCACACTTAACCTTAACCTGTAAATGTTCTATTAGGTTTGTATCCGGAAATTGGGGTGCCCAGTCAAGTACTTTGAATCCGTAACTCTGAGTACAAGATTGGAAGATGATGTCCGAAACAATTTTGACCAAAATTTCTAAAATGTTATAGAAACCTTAATGCAAAATATCGACGTGTACATTATTGACGTCCACTCTTTCCGAAAACTTAACGCCTTTGCCTACTCCATCTGTCTCCATATACCCACACATCATTATCATATCTCCATATTGGTTTTATAACTGCGTTATGTATAAGGAGTTTTCAGTCCAAATTCAGAGTTGAATTTCTGCCTATTAGCCAATTAATTTTAATTAACTTTAGTTTTATTTCGGTCATTTTGGCTTTTATGTGACTGTTCCATATACATAAGTCACCAATCGAGGTGAATACCTAGATAATTATCTTCTCCATGTTGAGGTATTATTTGACTCTTATTCTCCACGTTTGTAGCCATTTTTGTAGTCTGAGTAAGAGATGCTTCTTGTGGGTTTCATGGACGCTTAAAAAACCGTGCGTCAGCAAATGTCGATGTAAAAATTCGATTGTTTGTTAGAATATCACAAGCATATATATAAAGGGACCAAGGATACTGTCTTGAGGGACGCTTATCTGAATGGGCTGTGAAAAACTTCTAAAATGTCCCTCTTTAATCTTGAATTTTCGACCAGTTTAATATCTTTCCAATAGAATATGAGGACTTACTGGCAGTTTCCGCCTAATCTAATATACTTAATAAACTTTTATGCCAAACTTTATCAAAAGCCTGAAATTCATCGATAAATAGCGCTGAGCAACATTTTTGTTCTTCGAAGGTATTTCTAATCGTACCAATCTATAGGTTTGCTGAATAGCACTATATCTAAATCTAAATTGATGTTCAGGGATGCATTCATATTCGTCTAATATAGATATCAACTTGCTCATAAATAATCTTTTAAATAGTTTTGATAAATTAGACAAAAGGCTAATAGGCCTATAGGATTATATTTTATTATGATCTATACAAGTTTATAGAATCGTGGTGACTAGGGAAACTTCTGACTCTGTTAGATAATAATTAAGAGAAAATAAAAAGATTATTCTGATAGCTAGCCGTAATAGCTTCATTTACATGCAGGGAGCTTTCCTGGGGTTTAGGTCAGCAACGACCTTTTCAACCTCTTGAAATTTAAGTTTTGGGGGTATGAAAGTAGCGACATGAGTTTCAGGTGGGGGTAATTCAAATAGTCCATGTGGAGCATTCGGGATTAATGACTTATTCAGATGTCTAATAAACAGATTACTTTTTTCTATATAATTTCTTGCCAACCGTCCATTCGTCGTTCGTAAGGGGGCGCCAAAGATATTACTCCAATTGCGGTATTGAGTCCAAAGTTCTTAAATAATTCCCCAACGACGACGTTTTCTGGGATTTTAATAACTGTCGTTTTGTGCATTCCTTTAGTATTAATTTGAATTGTGGTTACCTATGTATTTGCCACTCTCTTCGAACTCTTCTCTGTCAAGAGACGTTCAATGTCAACGGAAAAAATTTTGGTACATCTGTTTTGTTTAATAGGCATAGTAGCATATTCAGCAGACTGCTTAATGCTATCATCAAAACTACTAATTGAACTATCGACATCCTCTGACGTCCAATGACGTCCAATGAGTGCTCAAAAACTTACAATATTTTTATCAGTGAAATTGTGCGTCGATCACCTCTACGTACCAGGTGTATGGTTTATAAGAGCTAATATAGTGGGAGTGTGATTTGAAGACAAATCACAAGAAAAATTCTTTGCTAGATTCAACTCGTATAATTTCTCTAAAAATGTGTTTAACTATTTCAAGATCAATAAGATTCGTGATTTTCTGTGGTTCCTTAGGCTAATATGTAGGTTAGGTTTCCCTTATATTTCTATATAATTTTTTTGCGCATACCAAAATATCACCAAAACAAATTTTGCTTCTTCTAAGTATGGCAACCGGTGCCAACTTGCGATTTAGTTCTGTTTTTTTAACGTGTGTTAGTAAGATGCATTGTGGTCAATGATATAGTGAAGTGATGTTAACAAGTATGAATTAATAGTAATTAATTTTTGCATATATTCTATATAAATTGAGTTAAAAATATTATTTTTTCATATGTTTTATTTTATATTAAATTGGACAAACGTGCAACAAGTGACTCTATATTTAAATAAAAATATTTCGGGAATACGAATCTGAAAAGATTGGGGTATATCCATTCAGCTAGATCATATGCCGCGTTAAAAAAATATGAAGAATATGAATTCAATATTAAGGCAATATTTGCAATTAGACTTATTCGTATTTTCATTCGTATTGACAAGGTCCAAATAATCTGTTCTGATACAATATCATCGAAAACTTACCGTTTTAATGGACGGAGACTTGGTGATTTTCGCTTTTCGTCATCATGTTTACGAATTGGGTTTAAAACGGTTTACAAAGCCAAGAAATATCACTCTTCAAAAATATCAGAAACAACTAAAAAAAACTAATTCAAATAAGGTTGAACCATCCATCGAATCTGTTAAAAAAGACATTTCGCATTAGTATTCCATGGAAATTTGTATCCAGACTGTAGAAAAAACACCTTAAACAATCTTTTTTGTGTTATAAGGGACACCCTAATGTAGGTTCCCCACTCATTTTGCTAATTTGGACATTGTTTATAAAATTAATTTGAAAATAAATAAGCCCCTACTATATTAATATTGAGAATTTATCAAAATATGGTATTATTGAAAGACCACGTCTTATAACCCAACCTTAAATATAATCCTTCATAAATTAAGTTGGCGCTTTATACTCTTAGATAGTATAAATAGCTAGATAGCTACATGCTATCTTACGGTATGTAGCGCCAAATTTATTTGTTAAGGATTAATAAGGATTATTAAAGATTAATAAATTATTATTAAAGATTAATAATTTAAGTTGGTGCTACATACTATAAGAAGTATACATAGATAGATAGCTGCATACTATCTTACAGCATGTAGCGCCAACTTAATTTATTATTTAATGGGGTAAATTACATTTGTTATACCTTCTTGAGGTCGTAAATGCATCGAATCCACCAAGTCTTGCCTCAACCTTGTTTTTACTTAGCATTCTCGATAGATAATGACAGAATATGAAAGACTTTCTTGTATCATATGTACCACATACATAAATATATTTTATATACATGCGTTATATACATAAGTAAATGTATTTCAAATTTTTCAAATTATTAGATTCAATGGAGTTGTACCTAATGTGCCGCATGATACTATAGAAACAGCAAATAATCTAAAAGCTCCACGTCTTTTAAAGTCACATCTTCCAGCAATGCTATTGCCACAACAAATTTGGGTTAAGAAACCTAAGGTATTTTAATTTTAGTTTAGAAATCTAAATTCATAAACTAATAATAATTTTTTACTCTTAATAATTTATTAGATCATGTATGTATTTCGCAATCCTAAAGATGCTGCCGTCTCATATTATCACCACTGGCGAGGCATGGTTGGTTACAAGGGTTCTAAGGATGATTTTATGCAATCTTATATGGATGGACATGTAAATTTCAATCCATTTTGGCCACATGTGCTGGACTTTTGGCAGATGCGTACTAGTCCACACCTATTTTTTACAAGCTATGAAAAAATGAAATCTGATTTATCTGGAGTTATAAAAAGCGTTTGTCAATTCTTGAATAAAAAGATTAATGACCAACAGCTTTCTCAATTAGTCGATCACTTGTCATTTGATAAAATGAAAGATAATCCAGCCTGTAATCATATTAAGGAATTCGAAAGCATGAAAGCTGCAGCTGGATGTGAAGTTGATGAATTCAGGTTTGTACGTCGAGGAATTGTTGGCAGCCATAAAGACGAACTTGCTTTAAATGTTATTCAAGAATTTGACGAATGGAATTTTAGAAACCTAGAAGCTTATGATTTATCCATTGATGATTTTATTCGGTATTCAAAATACGATAATTGAAAGAGAAAAACATAAATTTTTAATGAGATTGTAATTTATACTTAATATAATTATTTACTTTATAAAATATACACTTGCATTCATAACATATTTATGTATGTATGTATATACATATTGCTACGTTTTTACCTTTTTAAATACGTGCATTTATGAGTTCGTAGATTGTAGTTAAAATAAAATAAATCTTGTGTTTAGTCTTAATTAAAAATCCTTTATTCAACACAGTTTTGTGCACCACTGCTTGTAACCTTTTTACAAGCAATGGCAATTTTTATTCTTAATTACTCTTTCTGTTTACAATTTTGTAAACAAGAACAATTACTCGACAGATCTTTCTACTTAAAGATCTTCCAACTCAATTGTAGTTACAATTTAGGTTCGATCACAATCTCTTCAACCAGAGTTTAACCACACTAAACTCTCTTACACTGAGTTCAAACCAATAAACGTTCGCTGAGTTTGCACCAAATAAACTGATTGTTGCTTGCATCGATGTGGTTTTTATATGGCTGAGTAAACAACAAATCAAAAGCTCTCGAACCTCTCGATATTTCAGGTAGATTCCATTCCTTTATTTTACTTTTTAATTAGTTCTTATGTAGCCATGCGAATGTAAGCATCTACTTCTTTCAGCTCTTAGTATTTGTTGTTGCTTGTTATTGTCTGTTACTTGTTTTCTTTGCTGTTAGTTTTTGTTGTTGCTGTGTTATTTTTTTACTTTATCTCTGCTAATGTTTGTTGTTGTTGATTTTAGTTATTTATAAACAGAACATATAGTTGTTCTTGCAGCTTTTGTTTATTTACTTTAGCGATGTAATAAACGCAGGGGTGCCCAACCTTATTTTCGTAACAATATGAAAAGGAAAAAATATAGGATTAAATTACATATATATTTAGGAAAATTATAATATTAATGTATTGCATAAATTTATTTGTTTATTAAGTTGAAAAATAAATCAGTCGTAAGCGCCTGAACCAATTTTGATGAAATGTCGAATAAGGATAAATGCAGCTAACGTAGTACAATATAGTATTTTACAAAAATTGAATCTGACTGAGGTTGAAATGGGAGCAAAATGTACCAAATTAGGCCATAAGGCGTGCTTCTGATAAAAAGAAACAAGTACAAATTCCAATACAATTTCAATTCTCCAATTCTCAGACAGAATGCCCTGGTACTCCAAACTATCCATTCGAGTGGAAGGAAAGTAGAGTTCCAGGGTAACATGTGAGCTTAAGCTAGCCCAAACTATCAAACTGCCACCGCCTAAATTTTGTTTGGAAAAAACAATGGCTCCCTCCTTAAATCTCGCCAATAGCAATTGAAACCATCTGGTCCATAGAGGTTAAATTTTTTCTCATCAGAAAAAAATTAAAAAATTTCTATAAATTTGTATACAGCAATTAAAAACCCATTTATAAAAAATACCTGGTACTTCAACATAGAAACATCAAAGGGTTATTGCTGTGTGTTCTTATATTTTTGACTTCCCATCGCAATGTTTTCTTTTAATTTTTTTGGAAAACCCATTGAAGAACACTACCTACTATAAAAGTCCTTAAAAAACTTGAGCGAAATATTTAAAAGAATTATTTTTTCCTATTTCATGGAAAAACACTGTCGTACATAAAATATATGTTCAAAAGCACACATACTAACACTTAATAAGAATATCTACAATCTTTTACATATGACAAATTTCCAAAAAAAATTCATATACGTACTTACATGGAAGATCAAGAGCAAAAACTTTTTTTACAAAAATAAGGATCAATAAAAATGTGGGATATAATAGCGCCAATCGGAGTTTTCACTTTTTCATTAGCATTTGAACTTTTGAAGTGTACGATACAAGTTTTAATAATGGAGAACTGTGCCGAAATTTTAAAGAAAAGAAATGAAGGACTATACAAAGTGCTACGAAAAACTGGAAAAAGTGTTATATGGACCAAAGACGCGCACAGTTACAACACTTAATAAGAATATCACTTAATAAGAATATCTACGATCTTTTACATATGACAAATTTCCAAAAAAAAATTCATATACGTACTTACATGGAAGATCAAGAGCAAAAACTTTTTTTGCAAAAATAAGGAGCAATAAAAATGTGGGAAATAATAACGCCAATCGGAGTTTTCACTTTTTTTCTGTTATTAGTGGCTGGGCAATTGAAAATATCCAATCTGAAGGGGCGCTAGATGCTGGTATAGCGAATATTCTACAGCTCAGCTTGTATAACATTGAAAATTAATCTTTCCTATCCTGCCACCATTTCAAAACATTAAAATTATTTGTTAGGGCGCATTCGTATTATTATATTTACTTATTTCATTTTCAATTATAGATCGGTTAGAATTAGCTGTACGTAATTTTCAAATAGTGTATATATTTTTGATGATGTTGTTTCAATGTTTGAATTATTTTTAATTTCAGTTAAATAAGGAAGCAACAAAGTTTTGCACTTAGTTATTACATCTGTTTTTCTTCTAAACTAAATTGAGTAAGCTGATTAGCAGGCGGAAATAAAAATATTGCAAATTTATGATAAATTGTGATATTGCTGCCCACTAATGAAATTAAATGTCGTGTAATGAAATTAAAGTGTCGTAATTTTTTCTTTTTTAATTCTTATATAAAACTAGGTCAACATTATTGGTGGTATTACATATGACTTTTAAGTTGCGTATATGTGGATGAACTAAATAAATTGTTGGATACGAACTGCCTTTAAGTTCTTTTGAGGCATCCATGAAACGTTTAAGAACTGCTATTAATTGATCTAAATGATACTGTTTTAAAACTTTATAACTTCATATTTTTTGAATGTCAACAAAGTTAGATTTTATAGACAATATGGTATAAAAAACAGTATTCCATCTTGTGAGTGTGAAACTTTTTAATGGTGTTGTTAAGTCACAATTTAAGCCAGATTTCTTAACATCCTTTAAGGAACATTTGAATTCGCTGAGTAAAGTCTTCAAATTATGCCTATTTAACAAATAAATGATTTTGAATATAATAAAATATATTTATAGTTCTATCAAGATAAACAAAGGGTTACTCACTTGTATTTACTTGTCCCCTGGAATAAGTATTCTCAACGTTTCTTTGTATTGTTGTTGGATGTGGTATTAGTGTTTCTATGTTAAGACTATTTATTACCGAGGGATAGCATTAACTTTTATTATGCTTTTAGTCCATTATCTTTTACTAGCGAGTAAGGGCGAATGTCTCCAAGCACCCATTCGGTCATAACATAGGTACAAGTTTTTTTAGCCTCTTGGTTTGGTTCAATCAATTCATTTTCTTTTTAATTTTTTAATATATCATAGCACTTGTGCTTATATATTTGTATACATTTTTGCACAGTTTGCATGCAACAAAATTACTTAGTTCAATATCATTTTCATTTTTAATATATCCAAGGCATTCCCATACCCTGCTTCGCCCTCTCTTTTCAATATTTTATACGTATTGTATACAATTTTTCCTTTTATTTCACTATTATTCATAGTTAAAAATGTTTTATTTTAATCTATTTAAATCCACACCAACTTTATACAGTAACTTATTTGTACAGAATCCAACTTATTTATCTTGCACATAATTGCACTTAATATACAAATTTACTCAACAGTGTATTGACTATTGGAACTTTACACAATGACTGCCAAACTTTAAATGTTTAACGTAGGCAATATATACGTAAATGTCTACAGTTTAGAAAGCTCTGACAGAGTCTTAAACCCTCTCAAGTCTTCTATACGTCCGTTAATTTTGAAAATGTAAGATCGTGTTACCCAAAGATGATCGAATTGGTAATGCTACCAAACACACAAACCAATACTCTAAACTCACACGATACAACTCTAAAGGCACTGATGTGGTGTATCTCCTTTTTAGACATTTTTTGTTTTCGTAACAATATTTTCTTACAGCAGCTCACTAAAGCTAAAGCCTATATATTTATGAATACGTTGCACTGTCATGCATTTACTTTCCAGCACAAAAATCAGGAATAATTATATTTCCCACAAGAGAGTAAGTTATTCTTGTTCTCTTTCGTAAATTGCAATATCGCAAAAAAGAGAATAAGTTGAAACATTCATAAGTATGTACATATGTACGTAGGTATGTGTATTTCAGCTTATTCTCTAGCTCACGATATTTCTCTACTCTAGCACATGTATGTACGTACATACGTATAAAAACTGTGTATTGCATTGGTAGCAGGTGTATTTTGCGGACTTTACCCAAGTTTAACAAAAAAGGGTTAATTCTTGGTATTAAAAATATCCTAATAATATGGAAATTTTGATTGAATTTTATTACCAATGGTGAGACTGCGGGTATGTAAACAAGCAAAATTGTCGCATTTGGGGCACAGAAAACCCACACGCATACATTGAAAAGCCGATACACCCAAGACGAGTCACTGTTTGGTGCGGATTTTGGTCCAAAGGCACAATTGGGCCACTTTTCTTTGAAAATGAGCAAGAAGTGGGGTTATGTTGAACGAATTTTTGTTCATAAAAATTGAAGAGGAGGATATTAGCAACATTTGGTACAGCGCTACGTGCCACACAGCCGAAGCTACACTCGATGTTTTGAGCCCTGTTTTTGAAGATCGCATTATCAGCCGCAGAGCTGATGTCGTTTGGCCACCTCAGAGCTGCGATTTGACACCGTTGGGCTATTATTTGTGGGATGCCGTCAAAGATAAATGTTACGCCAACAAGCCAGAGACAATTGACGCTTTAAAGGACAATATTCGTGAAGCCATTGGTGAAATACAGCTGCACACAATCTATAATGTGTTTAAAAATTGGACCGATCGTGTAGGCTACTGCGCGCCAGCCGAGGCAGCCATTTGAATGAAATTATTTTCCATTATTAACCGGAAGGATTGTACTTTCAAATAAAAAAAGAAATTTGAGAAAATATTCAGTAGTTTTTTTATAGCATTTTAAAAAAAAAATTATTTGGCGAACCCTTTATATCAAATGCGGTGTTCGTAACTGATCGCGGAAGTAATATTTTAAGTTCATTAAGAGCTTTCACAAAACTAAACTGGTCGGTTCATCTTTTTTCTAATGTTCTAACTGATGCTGTTGAATCTACAAGTTAATTAAAAGGGACTACAAATACTAACAAAAATAGTAAAATCCTTTAAAAAGGCCAATTAAGCACAACATGCTGGAAACAACTTTGAAAAGCAACTGTTCTGCAAGGTTGAATTCGATTTTCGCAATGTTGGAGTCAATTTTTAAAAATTACGCAAAGATCAATGAAATTCTTGCGGATAATGTTCAAAGGCGGAGTATGTTAAATTATAATAATTCTGTCCTCCAAAGCTTAGTAGAGTTTTACAGGGACTTCGAAATAATTTTCAAAAAACTTCAAGCCAGTGTCTTTCCTACATCATGTTTCGTTATTCCATCCCTTAATAATATAAAAATGATTTGACTTGTTCAAAGTAATGAAGAAGTTGAAATCGCAGTTCTAAAGATTAGTTTAATGTCGCACTTGGAGAAATGGAGTTCAAATTTAACTATTTTACATAAAACAGCATTGTTTTTATATCCCCCTGCAATATCTTTACAGTCAAATGAAATAAACAATATAAAAGAATATTGCATCGAAAAACTAACCGAAAATCAAACTGAAGTTTGAAGATGTATATATAAATGAAAACGTACCTTCGAGTTTGGGGGTTGTTCGGGTAAAAAATAACAACTTTCTTATTTATTTTCTTTTTTTCTTTGTTTTAGTACAATAACATAATGTTACTTAAAAACTAAACAGATTAACTTAAACATAAGGTGACCAGCGTAAACATCCCGCCCTCTTTGCAAGATTGCAATAAACAAGGGTAAGCGAGAGCTGCGTGGCCGAGATAATGGGTAGTTCATAAAAAATTATATATATGTACATAAAGAAAAATTCAAAAAATATAAAAGGGTTGTCCTCATTGCCTGCCCAGGACGTTAATCACGATGGTGGCGCCGAAACTTGTATTGTTGCTGCGCGTGGATGAATGGTGACCTACACAAGAACAAGTCTTGACCAGAACTTGGTTGTGGGTTGCGCTCTTTTTCATCGGTTTACGGCGTGTAGTTTTCTTAAAAGTATCGGCTTTCCCTTTGATGGCGGCTCTATTTTTCTGCGTTTGATTATTTCTGCGGGTCTTGCCGCGGTCAACTTTTGGCGAAAGTGAAGCATCGTATGACGCTCTTGCAAACACTCCATGCACCCGTCTCTACTTTTGCAATCCCTTACAAAATGGGAATGTGCCAAACAATTGATGCAATACTTGTGCCTTTTCACCACACTTAACCATTGGAACGGGTTCATACTACGAAATTTTGGGGCACTTTCTTGAGCTTCAGGGCACAAACGGCACTTAGAGTCTTTGGCAGCAATGATCTAATCTTGATTTTGGCGGCGTTCTACAGCCAGTCTACAGTCTGTAAACAAAAACGATAAGCAGGCAAAAGAAAAAGAATCGAAGTAGTGTTGTTCGTTATTGGAAAGCAGTACGAGCTTAACAATTTGGCGTGTTAGAGCGCCATTGGCCGCTCGAACATCAGCTACTTGCACTCTCTCGAGTCGACCTAGATTCCATTCATTAGGGGGTTATCATGATGAATGGCAACGGAATCTTCAATTTCAAGATTTCTTTGGGGGTTTCTGCGTTTGTTACGTTTATGCAATTCAACTAAATACTCGTCTTTCCAGCGACGAGCAAGCAAATGGTGCAAAATATTCAGCTTGCGCCATCGATTAGCGTAGCTAAGAGACTCATTCGAAAAATCGGGTTCATGAAGGGTTAGTATGGCACTTCCTATGAAGAAATGCCCCGGGGTCAACGGGTTGACATCTGTCGGGTTGTCAGTCATTGGACTAAGAGATCTCGAATTCAAACAAGCCTATATTCTTGCCAACATGGTCGAGAATTTTTTAAAGGTAAATCTTTGGGCATGTGATATTTTCTTCAAGCGTCTTTTAAAGCTCTTTACACCGGCCTCCCAGAGGCCACCCATACGTGGAGGTCCAATTGGAAGGCATTTTTTGCGACAATTTGGCGCTTGATGTTCTCGATAAATTGGGTTTTATCTTTACTCAACAAATTGGCTGCTCCAACAAATGAAGTACCGTTATTAGAGTAAAAAAACACTCAGTGGATATGCCAGTTGTAGCCTCAAGGTGAATGGCTCGGGTAGCAAAACAAACAAATACTTAGACATATCCTTTCGTTATTCTACAACCACGCCTAATATACAATTTTATTTCAAATGGACCAGCACAATCAAGTCCTGTGTGAGTGAAAGGGCGAGTAAGTGTGGTTCTCTTGGGGGGTAAAACAGCCATATTCTGCTGGCCGGGCTTTCGCTTATATACCAAACACATTTTGCAGTTGTGAACAACGCATTTAGAAACCCAAAATTGCTGCCGCATAATCATTAGGGAGATATCCGCATGAGCCGAAAACGTATGAAGATGTTCCAAATATAATTTCGAGTACCGTCCATTATAGGCGACATAGAAAGTCTACCATTAACACGGAGAAATCGTTGAGTTATAGACTCTCAATCGTTGAGTTATAGACTCTCAACGATTTCAGTTTATATTGAAGCTGAGAGAGTGCAGATGCAAAATGACTTCTGATCTAAAGCGGTTTCGACCTCCAAATTGAGTAAAATTTTAAATCAGTCTCATAGGAACCCTAGCGGAAGACATCTTAGCGTAGCAAAGACTGTCGAAATATTAAAACAGCGTTATTGTTGGGTTGGATGCCAGCAAACTGCTGAATGGATAGTGAACTGCACTGATTGTGTTGCGGCCAGAATCAGCTGCAGCAATATAAATTGAGAGCACTAGTCGTTAGTGCCAAGAAAAATGAAAGTTCCAAAGAACTTCCTGAAACGAAGCACACACGACTAGAAATGGCCCGTGGTAGGTTGAAAGCCATGAGGTACAAGTGGTTCTGTTCTCAATCTGTTATGTTCTACAATCCACAGCGGAAGAAAAGATTATCTCCACATCTGCAAACTAACTGCAATGGACCTTATAAAGTAGTCAAAAGGTTAAACGATGTGGTATACCGAAAACAGAAAAAGAATAGCGATCAAAAATGAAAGTGGTACATCTAGAGCGACTGGCGAGCTATGGGAAGAAATAAAATGAGCTTATTCGGGATGAATAAGTCTTACGAAAATAAACAATACATAATAAAAAGAGATGCACCGCATCAGCGTCATTAAAACTGTATTGTGGGATTTTGGTCTATCGGGTTGCGTCAAAGTTATCACCCTATCAAAGGGGTACTCATTTGAGTACTTGGCAGTATTGCCAATTCCACCATCTTTGTGTGGTACATTTGAAGTTAACAGAAATAATTCGAATGTTGTAGGAAGAACAAAAACATTCGGAAGTAATTTAAATTGTGTATAAAAGGCGGCGCCTTATGCATTAGTTAGTTTAATTATTGTTTTGCAGTCATAAAGTAAAGTCGTACTTACACGTAAATAAAAGCGTTGTATAAACAAATATTAAGTGCAAGATAAATAAGTTGAAGACTGTATAGTTATAATTGTATACTGTAAAAATGAGGAAATAAAAACTGTAAAACAGCAAGAACGTAGTTTTTACTTTATTTTGACACATTACATAAGAACTCGAAAGTTTTAAAGATGTTAAAACGTAACAGTATATTAATTTGTTCGCAATGCCAATATAAATGTGTAAAAAGAATAAAATATCGCTTGTGACAAATGCAATAAAGTTTTTTATACTCAGCGTACTAAACTGAATAAGCGCCAATTTACTCTCTTACTGGAGAATGAGAGTATTGTCATTTTTGCGAAGAAGACATAATAAAAATAAAAGAGGAACTGTCGATAATTAAAAACAAGCTAGATCACCTGGATCAATTGTCGATTACTTTCTTTATCGAAACCATGTGATGACATTTGAAAACTGATGATAGAAAACAAAAAACGACTAGATGAAGTAAAAAAAGAAAACAGCTAATTGAAAATGAAAATTAATAACTTTAAAATAATTTAAAAATATTAAAATACGAAAGAAATAAAAAGTTGTGTATTGTTATTAAATCAATAACAATACAAAAAGAAACCAGCTGTTGAGGCTGTTTCAAATTTTTCAAAAGGCTCTGGTATTGGAATGACTGCAGATTACATAGATGATGCTTTTTGCATCATCTCGTAATGGAAAGAAAAATGCTATAGTAAAATTTGATACCAAAAAATCTAAAGAAAAATTTATGGATTTTAAACGAAAGCTAAAGGAAAATGGGGGTGAAAATAAAGTATGTATTAACGATGTATGTTACTTAGCATATAAACACTGTCACGTTAGAGAATATTGAATATTTATCAGCTTATCCTAATCATGGACGGATTTTTGCAAAAAAGAGTACTAATTCTCGCCCCGCTGGATAAAAGATGAAGATGATGTGGATGCAATTTTGCTTGAAGCCATTACAATCAGACCTATGATGCGAAGATCGATGAATATAAGCGGTTTCATGCCACTCGTAAACAAATAAATTCTCAACAAAAAACAATTGTTTTTTCTATTCTTTTTATTTATGTATATATACAATTTTTTTCTTCCTTTCACTGATTAAACATCAATATTATAAAAGTATTTAAATAAATTTAAAAAACATTTCGTCTTAAAGTAAATTTAATAAATTCAAACCTTTTTTAACTAATCTACCGAGATTGTCTGATGTTCTAGCCATTCAAGATTATACAAAAGTAAAAAATTACTTCGAACAAAATCTTTTAAACATTAATTAATAACCGATTTTTTGAGCACGCTCTTCATGGTATTGATGTGAAGGCCAACATTCGTGATGCAATTGCTGAGATACGACCCCAAACACTAGAAAAACTTCTGGACAATTGGTCCGATCGAATGGTGTACTGTGAGGCGTCGCGGTAGCCATATTAATGAAATAATATTTCATTTAATTGTTTTAACCGGAACAATTGTACTTCAGAAATAAACAGAACAGAAAAATAAATTTGGCAAAATTTCAAACCGTTTTTGTTTTATTGCATTTTTAAATTTAATCTTTTAAATGGCGCACCCTATATTATGCATATCGTTTGAATGTTGGTGATGATAAAATTAAATCTACAATTCTAAATGAGTATTTTATCATTGTATTATACTCGTTGAGGAGTAGTATTGACATACTATATCCAAATGATAAATGCTACTCTGTTACTGAAAACCTTAAGCCAACATAGTAACCGCTTTTTATTAAAAACTATAACATCAACTGAAGTTGAAAACATAATATTGACATTTGTCAAATTTAACCTGAGCAATCAGAAGATTTGGCTGCAATAGCGGAAATGTAGTATATGATAACAGGTCTATTTTACCTAGATCCTCTATCTTAGTAAGAAAAAGTATAAATATATTGCCTTACAGAATTTATGACGCGGGACCTAGTCCCCGTACAAGTCAACGTCAACATTAAGGATAGCTGGCGAGCCATAGTAATGGCTTCGGCGTATTTTTCAGGACATTAAGTTTCACCTCTATCGACAGAGCTACGGTGGCTAGTGGACTTCTGCGACTGATATGTGATGCCAACGTTCACAACACAGTATGGGCAACACTGACGTTAACAGTCGAGGTGAGTACCAATTAGAATATTTATTAGTATTCAATTTGGAAATATGAAATGTATTAAACAAGCCAACTTTAGTGTAAGAAAAGAAGTCGTAGATATTACCATAGCTATTCCGAGTATTGCTTTGATGATGAGCAATTGTAGGGTATTAGATAAGGAATCCCTTTATAATCAAATAATTAAGTTCTCGCCGTGGGCCCTAGTTACCCCGTTACCGGTACTTAGGAATCCGAAAGGAACGAATTGGGAGATTTATAATGATATATTGGACCACAATTTGTGGGATATTTCATCGAGCAATTGCCCCAGTTATGCTTATGCACTCTGATCTCTGTACCTTATTTAATTCTGCCTGGGTTGTTCCCAAACTCGTTCTTACCGCCCATGTAACGGCCACATATGTAACAATCGGCCTGACAATTATGGTATAAAGCATACGTGGCTTTTCTTGAGACAGACTTCACTTCAGCTTTTCACATCGGCTTACTATCCATTATTATTCCTAGGTATTTAACTTCCTTCCTTGGTGGTATTTCCTCTCACAGGAGTTGAATATTCCTCAACCAAGAAATATTAATTTTATAGTGAACGGTACTATCATGGTTTTGACTGGGTTAATGTTTAACCCCGTCTCCCCATACCACCCACTATTCTAAATCCCCACTGTTTGATTTCACACGGAAAAAAAATTCAAAATATAAAACATATTACGTGAAAAAAAGGCATACCATTTCTGTACATTTATGAATAGGTAGTGCGAAAAAAAATGGCTGGGAACCCTTGATATCGTGGTTTTTAAGCCAAAAAACACGGAGGGTATGTAAGAAGGCGGTACCGAAGTACCCCATCCAGAGACCAATTGTGGGAAAAGAAACACGGAAAAAATATACTAAATTTACCAAATTCCGCAGTGATATATCCATTTTCTACTAAATTTCTCCGTTTACATACTCGAATTACCATACTCGAATTCCCATTTTCTACCAAATCTACCCAAGACACACTCAAATTCCCTTTTTCTATTAAATTTCCCCAATACTACACTCAAATTCACATTTTCTACCAAATTTACCCAAAACACACACCAACTACTCATTTTCTACCAAATTTACCCACAACACACACCAAATATTAATTTTCTATCAAATTCACCCAAGACACACACAAGTCTCAACTTTTTCCTACAACTTACCCAAGACACACTCCAGTGTAAAATTTTTCCAAAATTTACCAAAGATACACACACATCCATCCACTCATAATTTTGACCGAATTCTTTAGCTAAATCTTAATCTAATCTCAAGGTCACAATTGGTGTATTACCATCTTCCTTTCTCCGTCACATTTCCATCTCTGAGCCTTGTTATAGTCCGTGAGTTTAGCGTTATACTCCTGCCTTCGCCCGTTCCGTTTTGCTGTATTTCCAATGAGAAATTGTTCCACAGCTGATTTCGAGGTTTTATTGGACCTTAGTCCGCTGCACTTGGCAGTGAGAATAGTAATAGGAGTGAGTGGAAGGGTTTGGAGGCTGCATACTCTTTTAGATAAGGGACCATTCTGTGGTACACGGATAGGTCAAGTTCAGAAAGTGGTACAGGCGCAGGAGTGTTTGGCCACAGGAAGGAAGAATATTCGAAACCTATGGGAAAAATCGCAAGCATATTCCAGGCAATTAAGAGATGCGCACAATTTAACCTGGAGAGGAAATATAGGGGACAGGACATAGCCATACTATCTGATAGTCAAGCCGAAATTCGAGCGCTTGGCTCCTATGGGGGTTGATTTGGGACTAGTTTGGGAATGTCTTTGTAAACTAAGCCAGCTGGGCAAGGACAATATGGTCAGCTTATGCTGGGTAATTAGGAATTCCAGGGAATGAAATGGCCGATGAACTGGCTAGAAAGGAAGCTTCCACTCCACTTGGGGGGGCCAGAACCGTTTTGTGGACTGTGAAGGGAGGTCTGGAAGCGCATACTCAACGGAAATGGAGATAATGAGAGGCGGGTACACTTCTCTAACCGTACGGGTCTGAGAAAGTCTAAACTTTTGTTGGGTAACTATGAAAGGAGAAGATGTGAATCCTGGATAGGGTGTCCAGACACAGCCAGAGATAGGATACTGATCGGACTTATGACCGGTTATTGCAGTCTAACTAGACATCTGTGTAAAATGGGATTAGTCTCAAGTCAGATGTGCAGATTCTGTGATGAGGAAATCGAATCACCAGAGCACATACTGTGCACATGTGGGGCATTTATGCACTATAGGAGGAAGTACTGAGTAGTGTAACGAACCTAACCTCTAAGGGTTCTAACTCTCTAAAGGCAGCGCTACCTGCTCATACCGGCCGTGCTCAGGGAATGGGTCTTGCACTTTCAAAAACAGCTTACGGTTCTTACTGACTAAAAAAAATTAAGTAGCTTTTATTCTAACCGACAAAATAAAGAAAATAAAAGCTTAGAAAATAGAATGAAAGAAAAAATGTGTAGCCGCATAGTGGAAGGAGGTGAGATGTTCTCACCCCTTCCGATCTATTTACCCTCCCAATCTTGCTGTTTTTGATTAAAATATGTCCCAAACAGCCCTAATGTGGATTTTACTTTTCATGAAATAAATAACAAAATCTAACAATTCATATTGAAAACTTAATATTTATTTAAAAAAAATCGACATAATATAAAAAGGAACAACAGACAAAAAATAATAAAAAAATATTAATCTAATCATTCTATTCTCTTAAATCTATTTCATTTAACATTCTATTCT